>JAADVF010000259.1:0-35451 GCA_023334555.1 Elongisporangium undulatum
CATAGCCTGGTTCCAGGATGACTGCCGGTTGGCTGCAGGGTATCGAAGCCGCCCATGAGCAGGATCTAACCGTGTCCTGGTCCAATGGAGTTGCGAGTTGACAGCATGACCTTCATAACTGCCCATCTGGTGTCTCATGTACCAGCTCAGATCATGGATGCGGTTTCGTCGCCAGCGCGAACTATAGCTGTATCACGAGGCACGTACGGATGTTAGGCTTTCAGCGCTTTACAGTCTTGTGCCTCACTCTTAACTACCCATGATTCAGAAGAGGGACTTTTTCCTAGAATGAGTCGAGCCAAGTTTTCCCCTTTAATTTATGGGCTCCCTTTGTCAAACTCGTGCCGTCTTGTTATTCTCCTTGAAAAAGTCTCGGATCCCGATTCGTTGTCCTCCAGCATAAGCGAGCTGGTGATTACGCTTAACATCTCCTCTTCATTGAAGATCTCCGTCCCATTCTTCATCCGCTCTGAATGCGCGGGAATTTTAAAAGTGAAAATCGTTTTTAATAGGGTAACGTTTTTGTCAGTGAACTACAGTAGGACACGACCCTGATTTAAGATAGTATTTTTCCTAAAATGTCTGGTCACACTTGTAGATATCAAACCCCGTCGAAACTGGAAAGGCACCATTGTTTGAGCGCCAGCCGGTAATCATACTGATACTATTTCCAAGGACTCCTAATGATGCCCTTATAATATGAGGGGTCCTCTATATTATAGAGGACCTCTACTTTTACAATTCACTTAAGTCAGAGAAAATGAATAAAAGCGCACTTTACTGAAACGATAATTGAACGGGAGTGTCAATTGTTACCCTTTGGTGGTGTACGTTCCTACGACAAGAAAGTCAAGATGTGATTCCAAGGAAGGCCAGGCTTGTTGCTATCCAAAACAATCAGTACAGTATGGGCAAGGACATCCGCCATGTCAGAAAGACGGTGTTTGCCCAGTTTGAGCTACCTACTACTGTCCAAACGTGTTGAAGCCTTCGGGGCCGGATTTGAGCAACAGCGCGTTTGCCACAGGTCCTCAAGGAAGAATTCAGTCAAAGGAAGTGGCACAGGCAATCAAGAAGGCAGCAAGCTCCGTTGGGCTCGATCCGTCTACGTTCTTAATGTACTTCGATTAAGGAGCCACGAAGCTTTAAACGCTGGAGCAAATCGTCTAGTCAGCAAGCTAATGAGTAGATGGCTCTCAAACTTGTTCGAAGAGTTTCCGGTGCGGATGGCTGAACGATCAGTTGGACTCTCACGACTGAGCGCATCGGAATTCGTCTCCGAACCAAGAAGAGCAAGTAGTCACGATTTTCATCTGGGGTTCCGCCACTCAGCCTCACTCGTCTATTTATGAACCTAGCTGTTCAAACTTAGTTGAGCTCTATTAAAAACAGGCTGAGGTTCACTTCCAGACGCCTCACAGTGAAGCTATCGTGCGTCCTCCTCCATCGTCTTCACACCGCCCCGCTCCTTCGCTGCCCGCACTAATCTCACATTCCAATTTGCCAAGCCTCAGACTTCAGTCTCTAACGAGGCGGCCATGGCGACCTTGAAGCTGGAGGTTGAGCCGCGCATGTCCCATCTCAGCATTCTATCGCACGCAGATCGCAAGGCGAGCCAGTTCAATGGCGTCAAGACGCCGGACATTATGCTCCAAGACGACGCCTTGCGTGAAGGCGGTCGTCCAGAGCTCTTCACCAAGGACTACATCGGCGTCATCGCTCAGTATGCGGCGGTAGGACTAGTCTATGGCACGCTGCCTGCCACGCTATATCCGCTGCTGCAAGAGTACCTCAATGCCAGTGGAGCCACGTACGTCACGGCCGACACGCTCGTGGGACTGCCTTGGTCCTTCAAGCTCTTCTACGGCATCCTCTCGGACTGCGTGCCCATCTTCGGCTATCGACGTCGCCCGTACATGCTTATCGGCTGGGCGTTTTGCCTTCTCGTGCTCGTGCTCATGGGCTGTTCGCCAGTGGGTGCGCCGTACTACCCAGACCCGGCCTACCGCAAGCTTGACGTCAACTCGACCGAGTACGCGGCTGTCAAGGGCACGTTCAACACAGAGGCCACAGACAAAGCCGCCAAGTACGTCATCCTCATGATGCTGGCCGCCATGGGCTACCTTATGGCTGACGTCTGCGCGGACAGCGTGGTAGTCGAGCTGGCCCAACGCGAGCCTCTAGCCGTGAGAGGTACGACCCAATCCACGATCTACGCCACGCGCACGCTGCTTGTGACCGTGGGCTACCTGCTCACGGGCTTCGCGTTCAACGGCAAGGACTACGGCGGCGACTTTGACGCCTCGCTGTCGTTCCCGCAGCTCATGATCGTGCTGGCCGTGTGTGTGTGCCCCGTGCTGCCCCTGACGTGGTTCTTCATCAAGGAGGAGAAGAGGCCGGCCGCCCGCTTTGGCGACTACATGCAGCAGCTGTGGGCCTTCGTGCAGACCCGCGCCGTGTTCCAGGTCATCGGCTACAACTTCTTCAGCGGCATCTGTGCCAACTTCTCGTACACGGCCAACGCGCCCATCCAGTCCTACATGGTCGGCGTCTCGCCGCTCAACAACTCGCTGAGCAACGTGCTGGGTAACCTCATCTTCATGCTCGGTATCTCCGTCACGGGCAAGTGGGGCCTGCATTGGAGCTGGCGCTGGATGACCGTGGTCACGGGGCTCATCGTCATCGCAGTCGACCTCTTCTGCACCATGATCGTCGTCTGGGACGTCTACCGCAGCCAGTGGTTCTGGCTCGGCCTGCCCATCGCGGTGAACGTGCCGGCCGGCATCGGCTTCATCATCTCTACGTTCGTCACGGTCGAGCTCGCGGGCGAGGGCACCGAGGGCGCCGTCTACGGACTCATGACCACTGTGTCCAACCTCTCGCAGCCCTTCGCGTCCACGCTCACGCGCATCGCCGACAGCCACTGGGACCTGAGTAATGAGCGCATCCAGGCTGACGACCACGCCATCCGCACGGACATCACGTACGCCGTGCTGCTCATGTACTGCATGACCGTGGCCTCGTGGCTCTTTTTGCCCTTGCTGCCGCGGCAGAAAGAGGAGACGCAGACGCTCGTGCGCACCGGAGGCAGCAGCAAGCTCATGGGCGGCCTCACGGTCTTCTATCTGTGCTTCGCGCTCGTCTGGTCCGTCATGACCAACCTCATGGGCATCTTCGACAGCACAGCGTGTCTGGTCATCGCTGGTGGTGACGGCTGCTGACAAATCAGGCGGGCGACTGCAGGCTTCCAGTTAGCATTACATTCATTAACATAGTTACATCAACTCACTTGCCCTCGTGGCAGCCGTTGCCGCCAGCGATGACCAGGCAGCTCGTGGACGGGAACATGGTCAGCAGGTTGGCCATGACGGACCAGACCATGGCCAGCGTGATGTACAGCACGGTGAGCAGCCCCAGCAGCCGGTTGGAGCCGCCCGTGGCTCGCAGCTCCTGCACGGCCTGCTTCTGCGGCGGCAGCAGCGGCAGCCAGGCCAGCGACAGCAGCTGCATGCCGTACATGATGAGCAGCGTCACGGTGATCTCCACGCGGATCTCGTGCGTGTCGTTCTGGATGGCGTCGTTGGACAGATCGAAGGGCGCGTTCACGATCTTGGTCATGGTCTTGGCGAACGGGTCCGAGAGGTTCGACACCGTGGTGAGCAAGCCGTAGATGGCGCCCTCGTGGCCCATCTCGGCCAGCTCCACGACCACGTACGTGGCCACAATGAAGCCGGCGCTCTGCGGGACCTGCTCCAGCACGGGCATGCCGAGCCAGAGCACGGGGCTGCGCCAGATGTCCCACGTGACCAGGAACGTGCAGAAGGCGTCCAGCGCCACGACGCTCACGGTCGTGACCACGGCCGTGACGCGCCAGTTCCAGTTGAGCCCGTAGCGACCCGTGTACAACAGCGTGCCGACCATGGCGCTGAGCACGAAGATGTTGCTGATCTTCTCGCTGCGCGGGGAGACCTTGGCCCAGTACGTCTGCATGGGCATCTGCGCCACGAACGAGAAGTTGGCGAAGAGCCCCGACAAGAACTTGTACGCGATGATCTGCACCATGGCTCGGGTCTGCAGCATGCCCCAGAGCTCGCCCAGGTAGGCGCGCAGGCCGGGCGACTCGTACGGCTGCTCCTCGATCGTGAGCAGCGTGATGGGGATAATGGGCGCCGTGCACACGGCCAACACCAGCATGAGCGTCGGGAAGCTCAGCGTGAAGGAGTAGTCGCCGCCGTACTCCTTGCCGTTGAACAGGAACGCCAGCAGCAGGTTGGCCACGACCATGGCGACCGTGCGCACCGTGTAGATAGCCGTCTGCGTGCGGCCGCGGATGGACTCGGGCTCGCGCTGCGCGACTTCGACCACCACGGCGTCAGCGGCCACGTCGGCCATGAGATAGCCCACCGAGGCCAGCATCATGAGCATCACGTACTTGCCGCCCTGGTCCTGCGCGCTCGTGTTGAGCGTCGCGCGTTGGGCGTCCGTGTAGTTCTCGGGCTTGATGTGGCGCAGCGATGGGTCCGTGAAGTACGGCTCGCCGACAGGCGTGCAGGCCATGACAACGAGCATGGCGAGGCACACGGCCCAGCCTAGGGCCATGTACGGCCGGCGACGGAAGCCGAAGATCGGGAAGCAGTCGGTCAGGATGCCGTAGAAGACCTTGAAGGACCACGGGATGGACACGAGCGTGCGCGCCGCCACGGACTCAGTGCCCTGCACGTTCAGGTAGTTCTGAAGGAACGGGTAGATCGTGCCTGGCAGCGCACCGTAGACGATCCCCACGGCCGCGTACTGCGCATAGAGACCGAGGCTCTCGCGCGAGAACAGCTGCGGCACGCGGCCACGCCGCAGTGCGCCGCCGCCGAGCTGTTCGCCTGTGCTGAGCCCTGGATCTTCGACGTCGTAGGACTGGTGCGGCGTCAACAGCGAGCGGAATGACGCTGGATAGAGCTGCTGCTCCTTGCTACTGCCAGGCAGCTCTACAATGGGCGCCGTGTCCACGGAGCTGGCGTGCTCGGAGCGAGGCTGGAGCATGGTCCGACGGACGGAGAAAACGAGGAATGAGCCGCGGGGACCTCGCGTCCTTCCTGCAAGCCGACACAGAAACGGAACCCAAGGGCGCACGCCCACACACTCAGGAGGATGGGCGCGTCCTGTCCGCCCCATGCTTCACGCTCCCAAGAGATGCATGCGGTGTATCCATTCGATCACACTCCTTTGGGACGGACCTGCTCACGCGCTGCACTTATCCACAGACGCAGAAGACCATGGCGATGCGCTGCCAGCTGCCTTCTCTGCTGCAGGTAGAGATGCTTCTTCCCATGCGCATTGTGTAGCGTATTACCTCTTGTCTCCTGCATGGAGACCGACAGGCTCTCAGTGGCATCCGCCTGCGTGCGTCCCACTCTGATCAACTCAGATGCGCTGTTCATGGCTGGCGCTCGTCCGGCCCTGTGATTGGCTGAAATCCAGCGCACTTGCGTCCCGCCCCACATCAGAAGCGCTCGGGCGGGCATCATGTTCGTGCCCTTCCGGAACATCACGACTCGCCAGAGGTGCGTGCGTTCTGTGCCTTAGAGAGAGGAGGAGGGAGACTGACGCCTGCTGCAAGTGTGGCCTACGGAGTGCTGTGTGTGGGTCTCATGGGCGGGATCAAGTACCTGGACACGCACATACCCGAGGAGGACCCCATGGCGGCCACGCACGACCGACTCGTAAGCTCGCGCATACCTCGGTCTCTGTGGAGGTTACACAGTCAGCTCATGTGGCTGGCGTTTGTGCTGTGTAGGCCTGGAGCGATATCGACGAGCAAGCAGCGCGCAAGAAGAAGAAGAAGAGCGGCGAGTCGGAACAAGGTTGACAAAATCACTATATAATAAGGGGTCGCTCGATGGACGCGTTGGTCTTGCTGTTGGGTCGATTCGGGCGAGCCCAGAAGATCGGATCCGTCCGACTGCGGTGTTCCGCTTGCGCTCCGTCGACGAAGGAATAGACTGGTCACTTGAACAGGCGCGCGAGGGCCTGCACCAGTCTCCGCGCTGTCTTCCAGAAGAGAACGCCGAAGGCTGGAGCGCACGAGAGCACGTGAGAACGGTTTCTGTCTCCATGGCCCATTGGGGGGGACACAGCACTCACCTTTGAGGCTGTTCTGGCCGCCTGGGAGCGCCGAGAGTGCAAAGGCGCTCAAGGTCACGAGCTGCAGCACAGAGCTGCACACGACCAGGATGTAGTTGCCCAGCACCAGGCAGCTGTAGAGCGTCGAGACGAGCGTGAGCACATACGCTCCGGTGAGCGGCAGCTTCTTGAGCTCCATGAGTCCGGACAGATACGCGGCCGGTCCCTTGAGCATCGCAAAGGCGCCCATGGCGCAGATGCTGCCGAACGTGAAGCTCAGCGCGAACTTGGACGGCCGGATCATGATCTATTGAGCACAGAGACCCCATGAGTATAAAGGTCATGGCTTCAGAAGCGTCTCATGGAGGATCCACACGCACCAGCGGCAGGAAGATGGATGCCATGCCGAAGAACATGAGCCCCATGAGCGCAAGGCCCACAAAGTACTTGAAACGAGTGTTCCTATGCACACAAGGCCTTGGTCAGATCCACGTTCTCTCTGCGCTTGAGGCACTGCCATAACGTACCAGCTCATTGACGGCAGGACCGACGAGGACGTGTTGTCAGTCGACTGTTTGCGCCAGAGCGGCCACGACGCCGCCGCGTTCTCATCCGCACGCGTCACAGGCGAATCGCACATGCCGCTCTCCATGGTCTCCGCATCACTGACCGGGGTCGTGACGCTCGAGACCTTAGTCTGCGTGTACTCGCGCGCTGAGGCCCAGACCTTGGTCAGCGAGAAGCTCCGCTCGCTGTCCGTGGAGCTGGCTGTGGAGGTCGTGGACAGCGGAGAGCTACGCAGAAGCGACTGGAAGGCGTCGGTCGCACTGGCCACGGCCGTGCCGGCGGGCCGCTTGCCGCCCCACTGCTCCCACGCGCTGCTGCCTCCGGGTCCCATGACTCTCTTCGATGCCTTGCTTTAGTCGGTCGGTTCTTCTTTACCCAACGGTCCAGTAATGGAAGGGGGACGAGGAAGTACTGTCAATCCTGTGTTAATCGATAACAGACATGGATGACAAAAGATGCGTGTCGTTTTTTATGCACTAAATAATGCGCGGGGGGTACTCCCGCCAGTTGGTCCACCCTCCCCTAGCCCGTAACGCTTGGGAGGTGTGGGGTTCAGTTCATTTCACTTGGATTTTGTATGCTCAGGTCAAGCCCGCAGAGACATACAGATGTGCCACTTTCCCCTACACCCAAACACCAGTTGGGTTATTTATGGACGACCCCACCGTCACAGCGCGTGTTGCGGCATTGCGCTCTGTTGGCTTTCGCACCTAACACCAGCGCAGCTCCTCCTGCTCAATTAAGCAGACTCCAGCGGCCTTGAAATGGCTGGAGCAGCTCCAAGGGCCAAATGCGTCCGTTCTGGTCTGCCGCATTTAGATCTATGAAGCCAAGAATGAATATTCCATTCCTATAGAGAAACTATTTTCGCGCCCGTGGTTCTAAAAATAGCGCTGCGTTTGGCGGGGGCGGACCGCCAGGGGTCGGGGTGTTGTGACCTGCAGCCAGCTAGCGATTAGGGCACGGCCGGTCACCCTGGCTTTCGCCCCAAAAACCGTTCCGAGCGGCGGCCGGCGGAGGAGGAGGGAGGACGTGCGCAGTCGGGAAGCAATGCGCGCCAGCAAGAGTCCGCGGCGCGGCCCCGGGCGGCTCTTCGGCGGCCAGCGCGTGGAGGACGAGGAGCTGCTGCGCAGCGAACAGCAGGAGCAGCAGCGCGTGGAGAGCAGCAGCACCAACGCCACCACGGACGCCTACGCCGAGCTCGAGAGTCCGGGCTTCAACCTGCTCCAGAACCAGCACAACAGCAGCGGCGGCGGAAACGGTCGACGTGGCTCGTCCAGCGCGGCGCAGCGACAGCAGCAGCAGATCCAGCAGCAGGTAGCACCAGCCACACAGCTCCCGCAGCAGCCAGTGGACCTGCGCGAGGTGTACTTTAATTATGAGCCCGGCAACGCCGTGTACGACAAGTGCACGAACGTGGTCGTGACGTCCAAGTACACAGTGCTGACGTTCCTGCCCAAGTTCATTAAGGAGAGCTTCTCCAAGGTGGCCAACTTCTTCTTCCTCATGGTCTGCGTCATGCAGTCCATCAAGTCTATCAGTAACACCTACGGCTACCCGACCAACGCGCCCGTGTTGCTATTCGTCATCTCCATCGACGCCGTGTTCGCCATCATGGAGGACAAGCGCCGCCACCAGTCGGACTACGAGGCCAACTCGGCCAGGTGCCACATCATCCGCCAGGGCCACGTGGAGGACCATCTCTGGTCCGACGTCAAGGTCGGCGACTTCCTGCAGATCCGGAACCGCGAGGTTATCCCAGCCGATGTGCTCATTCTCGCAGTCTCGGAGCCTCTTGGGGAAGCAGCCAGCGGCATCTGCTACGTGGAGACCAAGAGTCTGGATGGCGAAACGAACCTCAAGCTACGCCAGGCCATCCCTGCCACCATGAGTGCGCTGGTGAACCCGCAGGAACTCATGATGCTGCGGGGCGTCGTCAAATGCGAGCAGCCGAATCCGTACATTAACAAATTCGCCGGCAAAGTGGAAGTGACGGTCAGCGAAGGCTGCGGCATGGAAGTCATGCCGCTCTCGGTCAAGAATGTGCTGCTGCGTGGATGCAATCTGCGCAACACCGACTGGGTCTACGGTTTGGTGCTCAACACAGGTGGAGACACAAAGATCATGCAGAGCGCCACTGCTGCACCGTCCAAGTGGAGCGACGTCATGCTGCAGATCAACAAGATGATCGGTATTCTCTGCGCGATGCTGTTCGTGGCCTGCGCTGTCGCAGCGACTTGCTATGTGACCTGGCAATACGAGATCGTGAAGAACACGTGGTACATCACGGACGACAGCGCTTCGCAGTCTCGAGTCACCGCGTTCATCAAGATGCTGTTCTATTACTTTTTGCTGCTGTACCAAGTCATTCCGATCTCGCTGTACGTCTCCATGACGAGTGTCAAGTTCCTACAGGCACGCTTCATGTCGTGGGATAAAGAAATGTATCACGCTGAGACGGATACGCCCGCCATCGTGCGTACGATGGAGCTCAACGAGGAGCTGGGCCAAATCTCGTACGTCTTCAGCGATAAAACCGGCACGCTGACCTGCAACGTCATGGAATATCGAAAATGCTCCATCAATGGAGTGTCCTACGGCTCAGGCATTACGGAGATTGGTCGCGCGGCTCTCATCCGAGCTGGAAAAGCCATTCCAGCTGAGCCAAAGATGGAGCCTGGCATGAAGAGAATGCCGTACGTCAATTTTGTGGACCCGTCCTTGTTTGCTGCGATGAAAGGAAGCCATGGACAGGACCAGCAGGCGAAGATCCATCAGTTTTTTGAGCATTTGGCAGTATGCCACACAGTCATCCCTGAAACACTGGAGAGCGGAGAAGTTCGACTGTCGGCATCGTCGCCAGATGAGCAGGCGCTTGTGGCTGGCGCTGCATTTATGGGTTTCAAATTCGAGAACCGAAGTGTCGGCAAAGCCACAATCGAAGTCCACGGAAAGCGCCAAGTGTACGACATCCTGGATGTGCTGGAATTTAACAGTACGCGCAAGCGCATGTCTGTGGTCGTGCGTGGACCGAATGGCAAGTTGTGGCTGTACTCGAAGGGAGCAGATATGATGATTTACCAGCGACTGAAAGATGACCCTGCGATGGAGAAGATCAAGCAGATCACGAGAGACCACATGGAGAGATATGCTGATGATGGACTTCGAACACTGGCTTTGGCTGTGAAACCTCTCGATGAGAAATGGTTCCAAAAGTGGAAGATTCGATTCGATGAAGCGCAGGGCAACGTTGGAGAAATTGATCGTCGCAAAGACGGAAAGCCAAACGCAATCGACGAGCTAATGGAAGAAATCGAAGAGAATCTGGAGCTGATTGGTGCTACGGCCATTGAAGATAAGCTCCAAGATGGTGTTCCGCAGTGTTTATCCCACTTGACTCAAGCAGGCATTAAGGTTTGGATGCTGACAGGAGACAAAGAGGAAACTGCTATCAATATTGCCTACGCGTGCTCCCTCTTGGACAACTCAATCCAGCAAGTCATTATCAATTGCACAACATGTCCGAGCGAAGAGTCCATTCGCGCGCGTTTGAACGCTGCTGCTCGAGATTACGCGGACAAGGCGAAGGTTGGCGAATCCAAATCTGAGATTGCCTTGGTAATTGATGGTGAAGCGTTGGAGTGGGCGTTGCGGCCAACGACTGCTCCCGATCTGTTGGCTTTTGCTAAGCTTTGCCGTGCAGTGGTCTGCAATCGCGTATCACCAGCCCAAAAAGCCGATATGGTGCGCTTGGTGCGAGACAACATTACGTCTGCACGTACTTTAGCTATCGGTGATGGAGCGAACGACGTCGCAATGATTCAAGCAGCCCACGTCGGTGTTGGTATCTCGGGTCAAGAAGGCATGCAAGCTGTGAACTCCAGTGACTATGCTATCGCGCAGTTCCGCTTTTTGGAGCGTCTGCTTTTGGTTCATGGTCGCTGGAACTACATCCGCATTTCCAAGTTGGTTCTGTACATGTTTTACAAGAACATCACTCTTGTCCTGGTGCAATATTGGTATGGCTATCTCTCGGGAGCCTCTGGATCCAAATTGTACTGGGAGCTCGGTGTGCAAGTGTACAACGTGCTTTTCACTGGACTGCCGATCATTGTCGTCGGTGTTATGGATAAAGATCTACCAGCAACGTTCAGTCTAGAGTACCCTTCACTCTACATGCGTGGTATCGAACGTGTATACTTCAACTATTACACGTTCTTCCGCTGGGTTGGAGCAGCAGTGTTTGAATCCATCGTGATCTTTTTGGTCATGTCCTATGGCTACACTGCATCTGAGAGTGCACCCGGAAGTGAATCACGTGTGGAGTTCGGCATGGTCGCCTTTACGATGACCGTTCTGATTGTGAACCTCAAGATTTGGCTTATTGCTGACACTTGGACCTGGTTGTCTACATTATGTTGGGCCTGCAGTGTGCTCTCATGGTTTGGTTTCGCTGCCATGGGCACAGATGTCCCATTCTTCTCGCGATTCAAGGTCGCGTACGACGAATACGGCTCCTTTCTTCCGACTGCCCAGTCGTACTCTTACCTACTGGTGGTGGTTGTTGGCTGCTGTATCGCTCTTGGACGCCACTACGCCTGGAACCAGTACCAGCGAACGTTCACGCCCAAGCTCGCCCAAGTTTTGCAGGAAACCATGCTGGTGCGACGCAAGCAGCGACGGTTAACCATCAACCATGTTGAAGAACAATCGTTGTCCATGTGTCTGGACGATGCAGCTATCATGGGCGACTCCCGATTGACAGACTTGGAAGGCATGAAAGCCCGACGCACGCAGCAGAAGATGTTGCACTCACTCTCGTCGTTTGTCGATGATGTGAGTCTGGGCGGATCGTCCATTTCGGGCAACAACTCAGTGGTATCGTCGGACTCGGTTCCTTTGACCGAAAGCTTTTCAGCGAGTGTGTACAGCTCATCCGCGACCACCGACCAGCTCCCTGCCGTCTGGGAACGTCCTGGGAGACACTTTTCCAAGACGTCATCACGGCGCAACACTGGCTACGCCTTCAGCTGCGATGAGGAAACGACGCTGGCCGAGTCGTACATTGCGTCGAATTCATTGCCGAGATCAGACGCCATCCCTGCGGCTCTCCGGAACTCGACGACACATCGCTTCTGAGACATACCAGCTCGCTAATATTTAGTTGGTTGATCGGGCGTACGTCCCATGATCTGTACCGTAGTCTGTTATCCACGCACCCTGTATCAGCCTTGAGAATAAACATCGCTTATAATCCTTCTTGTCTTGGAGCCAACGGACGAATCTCTAGCGCATCATCAACCCAGGGAACGCGGACGAACGCCTTGCGTTTCCACGAGCACCCATCACTTGTTCTCCGTGAAACGCTCGTCTCCATCTCCTTCTTTCGCGCTGATTCAGAGCGCAATCACGCCGCAATCGACGACTTGCGTCCACCCGCTTGAAGCGCGAAGCGCGTAATCTGAACGTGAGGGACTTTGCGCAATAAACCAAGATGGGACGGAAGTAATGTCCCTGCAGATCGGATAGTGACCTGTATATTAAGTTGGCCAGTATATCGTTTTTTATAGAACAAATCGATAGAAAAAAACGCTTGAAGAGTTTCGCCAGAAGATCTCACCAAATCAAATTTGCAAAGCATACTGTACAGTAGTACCTTTCAAATTAAAGCCGTGGGAGGCCAACTGTGTGCTAACAGAGCATTTTCATTCAACTGTTCATGTGGTTCTTTCAGGTTACCACCTAAAGCTACAGTGGATACTGTGTCGCCTTTTGTATCGTACACTTGCTGTATTGATCTAGTGCACACTTGCTCATTTTGGTGATTGGTTGGTTGTGTGTGGAAAGTGGGTTAAATCCGTGGTATTACCATGGATTTAACCCATTATCCATCAGATTCTTAGGATTGCAGATGCAGTCATTATCTATGCGAGGGTTTACGTGATGGGGAGATCTTGTCTGTACTAGCTAAATCAGTACTCTCGATGAAGAGTCGGTGACGCCATTCTCCCCTCCCACTGATTGGCTCCATGGTTTCACTGCGAGATGCCCATTGGCGGTTACAATCCTCCCAACTTGAATGATTACCCCCCTTAAACAACCTCTCATAAACCATATTGAGGACCTCCGCCAAACTGCATGTCGAGCCAAATGCACGTATCTTTCACCTGTATATCCTAATACCCCGTCGTAAGCCCCGTGCCTTTGCAACCCGCACCCATGGGCAATACAAACTCCCATACGTTTGCGCGCCTCATCACAAAAGCGATATATTTGTGGCCCCGCCTAGTCTTACTTCTATTTTGGGCCCCTCAAGCACACTCAACCATCGCCATTGCGACTCCCGACGTCCGATGATCGCCGCCACGATGATGATGCCAGCGCCCATGGTGTCCTCCATGAGCGCGCGCAACGTGAACCAGCGGCCGCGCAGCGCGTCCCGCAAGCGCGCGCTCACGGCGCCCGCCAGCGCCAACTCGATCAGCCGCAAGTCGTGCGATACCGACCGTGACAACTCGCAGCTTCCGCCGGCCGTGGCGCTGCTAGAGCAAGTCGGACTCGAGATCTCCGTGACCAAGGAGCAGTCCGACCTGCGCTACGTGCTGACGGTGCGCCACAACAAGCTGCAGATGGCGTGGCGCCACTGCCGGTCCTTCGACGAGTACCGCCGGCTGCAGCGCCGGCTACTCAAGGTGCTGAGTCAGGGCCACTTCTGCACGGCCGACTGCCCGTGGATGTACACGTTCCTCAAGAGCTACTTCCCCAAGAAGAATCTGTTCACGTTCGTCACGGCGCGCGTCATCGCGGCGCGTCGCGAGGCGCTGGCCAACTTCTTCTCGACCATCCAGAGCTTTTTGCTCAACCGCGCGAACCACAGCTGCTCGGTCATGACCACGGCGTTCGCGAGCGAGATCGTGACGTTCATCTACGGTGACATCCTGAACCAGTACCCGCTGGACCAGCTCAGCAACCAGAACAACACCAGCGGGCTGGACGTTCTGGGCGCGAGCTCAATCTGCGACAGCGAGAGCCGCGACTCGATCTGCCAGAGCAGCTTCGGCATCTGTGCGCTCTGCGACTCGAGCCTGGACGCCGAGGCGTACAGCGGCACCAACAGCAGCTTCGCCAGCACCGTGAGCACGGCCAGCAGCGAGCCGGCCAGCGGCCCATTGTCCCGAGCCTCGTCGTCTGTGGCAGACGACAGCCCGATCCAAGCGGAGCGCAGCCTGTCGCTCTCAGCCATCCTCAGTAACAGCGGCGGCTCGCGACGCCTGACCACGTCCTACTACGTCACGACGCTCGGCTGTGGCCACCAGTTCCATGATGAATGCATCGTGCCCAAGCTCAACGAGACCCTGAGTTGCCCTACGTGTGGCCACAACGAGATCGACAACTAGAGACCTGCCTCCTCGTACATAAGCTTATTAACATATAAACCGCTCTGCCTTCCCCCCACTTCTCCTACTTCTTGCGGTGGAGATACCACGTGGCGTCGCCCCACGCGACCTGCGGCACCGAGAGGTGCTGCAAGTGATCAAAGTGCTGGCCGTGGTCCGCCAGCGGATGCGTGGCCGTGATGACCATGGCGCCAGGCTTGCACATCACGCACAGTTTGCGCGTGAGGTCGCGCAGCAGCGACTCGCCAAAGCAGGTCGAGTTGAGAAACACCAGGTCCGGCGGGGGCGTCGTGGGCCACTCGACCTCAAGCGCGTCGCCGTGCGTGAAGGCGATGCGCGTGCGCTTCTTCTGCAGCGAGAGCGGGAACTGCTTCTTGATAACGCGTTCCCAGCGTGTGAGCACGTCCTGCGACATGGTGTGCAGTCCTTCCAAGATCTCGATGCCAAAGCATGCGTCGAAGTCGTGGGCCAACACAGCGGCGAATACGGCGCGGCCGCTGCCGGAGCCGATATCTAGGAACACGCCGCCGGGCTTGGCCAGCACGTGGTACCAGCGCTTGATGACGTCCACCACTCCCTGGAAGGGCTGGAGCGAGACCTCTCCGTAGACCAGCGACATGGAGATGTACTCGCACTCGCGTCGCTCCTTGCGAGACGCCGCCCGTGCGACCTGCCACGAGTGGCTCTCGAACAGCGCGTCGTAGACCTGCAGCAGTTGGTCGTCTGCTGCGGCCACCACAGGGCGAGCGGACGGAGGCGCGTTGTTGCGCTCGGTGTCCAGCTCATCGATCGCCTCTGGATCGCCCGAGTCTTTCTCCATCCGGTGGAACGAGGAGCTCATGGCGACGACCGAGAGATCTTTCCAAGTGAAGGTTGCCATTGTGTTTACCTATTTATATTACGAGCGCGAAGGGGCGTGGACCAATCAGAGCGTTGCACGGGTGGAAAAATCCCGACTATATCCACCAATCAGAGTGCAGCATGGGGGGAACGCGCATCACTCTTCATGGCTGCATTCTGATTCACTTTGAAACCAGCGATCAACTCAGCACAGCACAAACCAACAATGGCGATCGACAGCATGACGAGTGTGTGTCTTTGCGTGCTCTTGGCACTCAGTCTCATGGCCAGCACTCTCACTGCAGTGATGAGCATCATGTTCCTACTGACCACGGAAGACGACGAGGCCGAGCAGCAGCCTGCGCCAGTGATGACCCGATCCATCATGACCCAGACAGACAATGAGCTTGAAATGGCCCAAGTGAAGCAGATTAAAGAGTTCACTAGCATCTCCGTGTGCGGCAAGCGCAAGCAGTGTGACGCACCTAGCTCCATCGAGACACAGGCGGCCAAGAAGCCGCGCCGCATCGCGCCCACTCCCCAGCGCTTCGTGCGCTCATTCTCAGCCGAGACGGTGTCGCCGAGCAAGAGAGACATTTCGCTGCGCCGCGTCGTCTCCTGCGAAGATGCGCGTTCGCGACCGACGATGACGACGACTTCAGTCGCGTGGCCTTGCGGCTTCCGCAGCCAGGAGCACAAGTCCGAAGAAGAAACGAATGATATCAAACAGACCTCAGACTTCGCCCCAATGGCCAAGGCTTCAGCGGCTGCCTCGTTCCTACTCGACAAGCTGCGCAAGGGCGTGCGCAACGCCGTGGACGAGGTGCTGACCTCCGTGTTCTCCTTCGTGACGTACGCGGCGCTGCTCTTTGTCGTGCGCCAGTACAGCGCCATCGCTGTGGGCGTGAGTCTCGACCTTGGCGCCTTCAGCATCGAGCTGTAGCTTCTCTAGCGTATTTATTCCCTATGGCTCTCGCATAGTATTTATCCCCTAACTAATAACTTAATCCATAGAATAGACCCCCATCCTACGCTTCAACTTAACTGTCTTGGGACGGCTTGGCTCGGCTCGGCTTGGAAGTTTAGGTTTTTCACCCACCTGCGTAATTACGCGTAAAAACCCACTGCCGCCGCTGAGGAAGTTACACCGGGGGGAGCAGGGGAGAGCCAAGGTGCATAAACGAGCCACCCTCCGCCTCCCGTTTCGACGACGTGGCCGGGTCTATAAGACAGCCAACATGGAGGCGCAGGTGCTCAAGTCGCTGGCCAAACTGCGCAAGCTGTGCACGCGCAGCCACAAGGAGCTGCGCGACGTCATTGATGCGGCCACGAAAGCCATGACGGCCGCGGCCGAGCGATCCAAGAGCGGCGGCGAGGCCAGCCACGGCGGTGTGGGCGGCGCCACCGAAGTGCCCTTTGAGCCGTTTCTGCTGGCGTGTCTGACGCGCCACGCCAAGCTCGTGGCGCTGGCGCTGGACTGCATCGAGAAGTTCCTGGCGTTCGGCTTCCTCAAGGGCAACGGTGCCATCCCGGACGGCATCCGCAAGCGGCTTGTGCAGAAGTCCAGCGCCAAGAAGGTCTCGGCCACGTCGTCGCTGGCCAATCTCGTGAACGCCGCGTCCAACGCCGCGGGCTACGGCAATAGTGCCAGCACCACGGCTTCCAATGCGTCTGCGGCGGCCGCCAGCTCTGCGAACAACGGTGGAGTGGACGGCGATGCGCTGGACGGCGGCGCGGGCGGCAGCGGCGGAGGGTCGTCGCTGAACGAGGAGAACTGGAAGCTCATCGACTGCATTGTCGAGGTGATCTGCGACTGCAACGACCACCCGGACGAGACCGTGCAGATCCAGGTGCTGCGCGTGCTGCTCACGGCCGTGACCACCACGACCTGCGAGGTGCATGAGCACTCGCTGCTCAAGGCCGTGCGCGCGTGCTACCACATTCACCTCGTGAGCAAGAACGCGACCAATCAGGCCGTGGCCAAGGCCACGCTACAGCAGATCATCGCCATCGTGTTCCAGCGCATGGAGACGTTTGACCAGCGCGTGCAGGAGGAGACCGCAGCCACGCTCAAGGAGTCGCTGCAGAAGAGCGAGGCCCAGGCAGCTACTAATGCAGCCATCTCCAGCGCACAGGAGGCGCAGCACTCAGAGGAGCTGCCGGTTTCAGCCGAAGAAGCGCAGTCGCTGATCGCTGTCTCAACCAGCTGCTGGTACCCGGACGTCGCCCGAACGCTGGGCCTGGCAGGCTCACCAGCCGCCTCTGACTCTGCTATTGCACCAGCGAATGGTGATAGCGTCACGAGCGAGAGCGCTGCCGCCCCCAGACCCTCACTTAACACGGTGTTTGCACCGCCATTCCCCTCGGTGCTGCACAAGGACGCGTTTCTGCTCTTCCGCTCACTGTGCCGCATCTCAATGCGCTCCGTGGCCGAAGATTCCGCTCTGAGCGGCAGTGGCGCAGGCGGCAGCGCAGCGTCCGGCACCGCTGCAGGCAGCGCCAATGGCGGAGCCATGGAAGACCCGTTCGCGTTCCAGAGCAAACTGCTCTCGCTGGAGCTGGTGCTGTCGATCATCAACAACGCGGGCCCGTCGTTCCGCAGCGGCGAGCGCTTCGTGCACGCCATCCGCCAGTATCTGTGCCAGTCGCTGCTGCAGAACTGCACGTCCAACTACACACAGATCGTGGGGCTCTCGCTGCAGGTGTTCCTGGTGCTGATCAACAACTTCAAGCGCCACCTGAAGGCCGAGATCGAGATCTTCGTGACCTCTATCTTCCTGCGCATCCTGCAGAGCGAGAACTCGAGCTTTGAGCACAAGATGCTGGTGCTGGAAGTGCTCAACAACCTCTGCGACGACGCGTCGATCCTGGGCGAGATCTTTTTGAACTACGACTGCGACTGGAACACGAACGACCTGTTCAAGCAGATCATCGACGCGCTGGCCAAGATCGCCAAGGGCAAGAAAGACACCACGGCTCTGTACGCCAATCTGTCCTCGAGTGTGCGGCTCAAGATGCAGCAGAACGACGCGGCGCTTGTGCTCAAGGGTCTGGAGTGCATGACGGCCACTGTGGCATCGCTGAAGAAAGCCGCCAACTTTGTGGAAATTGAGAGGAAAACGTCTCAACAGCGTACCAACTCGGGCTCGAACAGCGCAGGCGATGGTGACGACGACAATACGGCTCCGAATGTGGTGGTGCCAGTGACCATGGGCTCCAGCAGTGGGTCTTCCACACTGTCGGCTGTCGAGGCCTTTGACCGCAAGAAGAAGCGGCAGGAGGAGCTCGCGACGGGCATTCTCAAGTTTAATGTCAAGCCCACGGCCGGCATCCAGTACCTGGTGCAGCACGGTCATATGGGCCAGGGCACACCTCGTGACGTGGCGCTGTTTTTGTCTGAGCATAATAGCAAACTGGACAAGACTCAAGTGGGCGAATACCTGGGCAAGGAACTGCAGTACCAGGGCGGTTTCTGCATCAAGGTGCTGCACGAATTTGTGGACATGATGGACTTCACTGGTCTCGAGATCGATGTGGCCATTCGCGTGTTCCTGGCGGGCTTTCGTCTGCCTGGTGAGTCGCAGAAGATTGATCGCATGATGGAGAAGTTCGCAGAGCGGTACTACTCGTCTTGCACGCCTGGGCTCTTCCCGAGCGCAGACACTGCGTTCATCCTGTCGTTCTCCATTATCATGCTGCAGACAGATCTCCACAACCCGAGCATCCCTGAGGAGAAGAAGATGGACAAGGCCGGCTTCCTGCGCAACAATCGTGGTATCAACAATGGAGAGGATCTTCCAGATGAGTACATGGGCGGTATCTTCGATCGTATTAAGCAGAGTCCGATCTCATTGAAGGAAGACGATGATTACAAGGAGCGCAATGGTCTGAAAAAGGGCGGTGGCGGCAACAAGGGCGCGGTGTCGGACCGCCAGCGTCGCGATGCGTACATCAAGGAGCGAGAAACGATCATGCGCCAGTCCGAAGCTCTTTTCAAGCGACGGAATCCAGCCGGGATGTCCACACGTGGACTACCGGTGTCACCTCGTGGATCGGTCTCCTCCTCATCTGGTACTAGCTCTCCGGGCCAGCAGTTCCACCTCGTGACGGAGTTTACGGAGATGACTCATGTGCGACCGATGTTTGAGACGGTTTGGGCGCCACTACTGGCGTGCTGTTCCGTGATCTTTGAAAGTTCCGATGCGCCCGTGGCGATTCAGCTCTGTCTCAACTCGTTCAAGCACGCGATTCATCTGGCGGCTCGGCTGAACATGCCATCCGAACGCGATGCCTTCGTGACTGTGCTGAGCAAATTCACTGCACTGCACACGACATCTACGCGACTCATGCGCTCGAAGAACATTGAAGCCATCAAGGCACTGATCTCCATTAGCGTCAAAGAAGGCAACTACCTGGGCGATGCCTGGCGAGATATTCTGCAGGCGATCTCGCAGTTGGCGCGCATTCAAACGCACGCTCAGGGACTGGACACGCAGTTTTTCAACCAACCGTCTCAGCCGTCCCCGGCCGTGAGCACGCCCAGCAACAGCGGTGGCGCCTTCTCGTCCTTCTCGAGCACATCCAGCTTCACCAGCAGCATGTCGAGACGCACGATGTCGTCCTCAACTGCTACCTATCCGTCACCGTCTCATCGCGAACTCCTGGGAGGCGGTGCCATGGCCGAGGACCAGTACAACCCTGCTATCGAAGACGAAAACGCAGCGCGCGTGATGGCAGAAATCGACTCTTTGGCCAGCGATCGCGTGTTCAGCAGCTCGGTCTCGCTCAGTGATACGGCCATCCAGGAATTTGTGCTCCAGCTTTGTGTCGTCTCGCTGACCGAATGCTCCGGTGCCGCTGCCAACAACGGCCGACCGTCCAATCGCCAGCACGACAGCGCCTTCAGTCCGCCCCGCGTGTTCTCGCTGCAGAAACTGGTCGAAGTCGCGGATATGAATATGAACATGCGCTCCCGTGTGGTCTGGGCGACCACGTGGAAAGTGCTCTCACGCCACTTCACGACCATCGGCTGCCACGACAACCTGTCCATCGCCATGTACGCCATTGACTCGCTGCGTCAGCTGAGCATGAAGTTCCTGGAGCGTGAGGAACTGAAGGATTTCAACTTCCAGCGCCTGTTCCTCACGCCGTTTGAAGTGATCATGGCAAACGCGATCTCCATGGAGATCCGAGAGCTAGTCCTGCGCTGCATTGAAAACATGATCCTGGCTCGCGTCGTGAACATCAAGTCGGGCTGGAAGACCATCTGGGGTGTGCTACGTGTGGCAGCCGAGACGTACGACCCTTCCTCGGGCGGTGGCGACCAGCCGGATCGCGTCGTGCAGCTGGGCTTCCAGATCTCCAAGCGCATTTTCGAGCAACATTTCGACCGCATTATTGAGGTGTTTGTCGATGCTGTGGAGTGTCTGCTTGCCTTTGCGGTCTGTGGGTGCGAAGAAGTGGAGAAGAACATGCCCGAGCACCTCGCGCTTACGCAACTGAGCATCGACAGCATCGCGATCCTGCAGAACGTGTGTATGAACAAGCTTGCAGCTGGCCAAGTGATTGAAAAGCTGTTTGTGGAAGGATCAGTGGCCAAACGCGTGGGCTTCAAGGCCAAGAAGAAGACCACTGGAGCGTCGCCCGATGCGCCAACTGATGGCGAGCAGACGACGACGACACGTGCACGCTATCACAAGCAGGAGTCTTCACGATCGCTCGAAGAAGAGATCGCGGCGCAGACTCCGCCGACATCGCCGAGACGACGCAGCTCCTCGTACGTGCCCCCAGCGGCAACCATCAACGAAAACGAAGAGGCCTCGCCCGTGACTATTTACAATGACTCGTCCGCCCACACGCGCATGTGGTGGCCGGTGCTGACCGCGCTCTCAACGCTCGCAGCGGATCGCCGCATTGATGTGCGGCTGGCAGCGTTGTACGCACTCTATGACTCTTTGGATACCCACGGCCGGCAGTTCTCCACCGGTCTCTGGTCACTCATCTTCAAGGGCGTGCTCATCCCGCTGCTGGACGAACTGCGGCATCTGGAAGTGTATATCGAGCGTGGAAGTCGACCGCAGCCAAAGATCTTTGCACGCGACGCGGCCAAGAAAGCCACGTCTACACTGTGTCTGGAACGTCTGCTGGAATGTTTTGGCCGGTATTACGACATTGTGGGCTTTCTGCCGGAAGTGCTCTTCCTGCTGGGCAAGTGTATGGACACGAGCGACAACGAGGAAGAGCTGGCGTACGCCTCTGCGGCCGCCTTGGAGCAGATGCTGGTCGTGCACGGTCACAAGTTCCCGGACGATGTCTGGGGGTTGATCGCAGACGAGTTGCGCTCCGTCATGACCCGGGCCGAACCGACCTGGGTCTTCTTCGCGCTTCCGCCTCCACCCCCGCGCCTTGAATCCCCACCAGTGTCCCCCTCGGGTCCTCCTGCCGGGGCAGGGGTCAATGGCCTGCTGTCGCCACGCGGCCCGCCCTCGCTGATCTCGATGTATCCAGGCGTCATGGCGGCGCTGCAGTTCACGTTCACCAAGTCGTACCCACCCAAGGTCGTGACGGACGAGGAAGTGAACGCACAGCAGTTCCCCGCGCGCACGCATCTGGCCGTGATGCTTGCGCTGCAGAACGTCATGGGCAACGTGCTCTCGTCCCGGTTCTCTCGCCAGCTGGCACTGAGCGAGGGCCACGTGAGCAGTCTCACGGCATGTCTGCGCGACAGCTTTGCCTTCGCGCGCAAGGTGAACGATGCGCACGCCGTGCGCGAGTACTTCCAGACGGCCGGGTGGCAGTACGGCAAGACGGTCGCATCCGATCTGCCCAGCCTGCTGCCGCAGGAGGTGCAGGGCAAGGTCGCGTACGCCAACGTGCTGTTCAGTCTGATTACCGCTCCGTCCAGTAGCGTCAACGACAAGCAGCGCGACGTCGCCCGGCGACAGATGACCCAGCTAGTGAAGCAGACCATGGACGAGTACCTGCTCTGGAGCACCGAGAGCGACGCGCCGCGACCAGCGGATGCAGCGCAGCGCACTGCGCACTACAACAGTCTCATTGTCGGTATTCTCACGCAGTTCGCGACGTTTGAAGCCCCCGAGGTGCGTGGCCATTTCTGATGCTAGGTCGCACTTTGTTTCCCGATGACTGATTACCAAAGTTGTTTGCTGTCTCTCTCGTAGATGCGTCGCCACTTGGCCTGGCTGTATCCACTGCTCACGGAGCTGGTCAAGACCCGCAGCGACAGCGTGCGCGTTGCGCTGTCGCTGGTCTTCAGCCAGAGCGTTCGTCTGTTGCTGCTGCCGTAGATCTCTTTAAATGCCACTCACCCAATTACAACTACTCGCTTCTATTTCCACTAGTTACCTACTACAGGACCTTGAGCACGGGCGCGATGGCCACGCGCTCCCACCGCAGCAGCGTGTGCATCATGTCAGCCGCGTTGCGGTACGCGTGGGGCTCGCTCTTGAAGTTGGTCTTGCCGGTCCACCGCACGCGGCAGGTCTCCTGGCCCGTGGCCTCGTCCGTGCCCGAGAGGAACTCCATCCAGAAGCACTGGTCGGCCCAGACCACGGGCTCGCTGCCGGCGTCCACGTCGATGAAGTCCTCTGGGTTGATGCTGTACATGCCGATCACGAAGCCGCTGGGCGCTGGCGGCGACAGCGAGGGCGGCGGCTCTTCGCCGTCGCTGCTATTGCTGCTGGGACTACTGCTGGTGCTCGGGGGCCCGCTCACGGCCATGCGGAAGCGCAGAAAGACCGAGCGGAAGACCGTCGGGTCGTCCTCGTGCCGCACGTCGCGGCCAAAGACGTAGGCGTGGTCGTGCAGCGCCTGCAGGATCTCGATGCGCCTCGTCTCGCTCTTGATCTTCTGCAGCTCGGTCAGCTGCAGATCGATGGCCCAGGACTTGGCCATCACCTCGTGCGCGCGCACGTTCAGGAAGGTCTTCTCGAACACGAACTCGACGTCGTGGCCCTCGATGAGGCGGCCCACGCGCCAGCCCAGCACCTTCATGATGGGCGCCAGATCCAGGTCGGACGACGCTGCGTCCAGCAGCCGCGCCTGCACGGACTGGATGACCAGCGTCGAGTCGATGATGGCTTGCTCCAGATCGCTCTCAGTCATGGGGCGGAAGCCGTAGGCTCGGCGCGTGATGGCCAGTTCCAGCGCCGCAGCTTCGGTGGCCGCGGCGGCGCGCTCGGCCACGTACTCGGCGTCCAGGATGCGCCGCAGATCGAGTTTCCACTTGGCCTGGCCCTGGATGTGCGCCTTGAGCTGCAGGTTCTGGGACCCGAGCCGCTGGGGCTCGTCGTACTCGACCAGCGCTGTGGCCTGTCGGTGTTCCGCTCCCTCCTCGTCATGGTCGTCCTTGGGGCCCCGCGGCGGGGTGGCCTTTTGCAGGCACAGCGCCTCGTACTGCTGCTCCAGCTCGGCCACCGTGGTCTTCATGCGGTCCAGCTGGGCCCGCTGCCGCTGCCGCGCGCGGCGCATGGACTCGCGGTTGCGCGCCCGACGCGCCGCCAGCACGCTCTCGGTCTCGCTGCGGCCGCTGGCGAACTCCTCGGGGCTCCAGTTCATCCACGATAACGACGTCGAGCCCGCCGACGCGCTGCCGCTGCCGGAGCCCGAGCCCACGCCATCGTCCGAGTCGCTCATGACGTTTGCTTTGTGGTGCTTGGCGCAACGCAATCAAACGGAGCTGCTCGCTTCAGGAGTGAAGGTCGGCCCGGAGTAGTACCGTACGGGAAGTCAAGGCTGAACCAGGAGCCAGAACCCACAGAAGCCGCAGACCAGATGGGGGAAAGGGGGCTTTGTGCCTGGACATGATGACCTTCTCTCTGGAGCTGCGCCCAGCCGACAGACAGATCACAGAGGAAAAGAAAGAAGAAGCCCCCCAAGTGCAAGCAGCCAGTGGGACGAACGCACACAGACACCGGATTACAGCGAGAAAAAGACAGGCGCCCGGCGGCTTTAGTACTCACTGGAGCTCTATGTAGGTACAGTATCTGGATACCGTGGTCTGTCTGCAGGCCATGGCTGCTGCGGCGTGCAGGGCCTCAATGGGCAGCCTCCCAATGAGGACGAGGCGCGGGGCTGCTAAAGTCACAACATTGACACGAACGCCATCAACAGGACTACGTATATCACGCCATTTAAAACCCCCACATTTGGATCAGCAGATGCTGAGCACAGGCGCGACGTTGAGCCGCTCCCAGCGCAAAATGCCGGACAGCACGTCGGCCGCGTTGCGGTACGCGTGGGCCTCGCTCTTGTAGTCGGTCTTGCCGGTCCACCGCACGCGGCAGCACTCTTCGCCTGTGACCGGATGGGTCTCAGCGAAGAACTCTGTCCAGAAGGTCATGTCGACCCACACCACGGGCTCGTCTGTGCCGTCCACGTCCACATGCACGCCCGGGTTGTTCATGCTCTGCGTGCCCAGCACGTAGCCCCTGGGCCTGGGCATGGGCGAGTCGCCGCCGCTGCCCAGCGCCATGCGGAAGCGCAGGAACACGGTGCGGAAGACCGGCTTGTCGTCCTCGTGCTTGACATCGCGTCCGATCACAATGGCGTCGCTGTGCACGCGCTGCAGGACCTCGAGCCGCCGCGTGTCGGCCTTGACTTTCTTGTACGCGCTCAGCCGGGTCTCGTCCTCCCACGTCTTGGTCATGAGCTCCAAGGCCGAGACGTTCACGAACTGCTTCTGCAGTACGAACTCCAGCTCCGTGCCGCGGATGTTGCGGTCCAGCCGCCAGCCGAAGACGTACAGCGACGGCGAGGCGACGGCCGCCACGCCCAGCAGCCGCGTGTGGACGTCGCGCACGATCTCAGTGGACTGGCAGATCACTTGCTCCACGCAGTCGTGGGTCATGGGTCGGAAGCCGAACGATCTCCGCGTGATCTCCAGCTCTAGTTGGTGCGCCTGGGCGGCGCTGCTCGCTCGCTCGTCATCGGCGTCGACCACGCGACTGACGTTGAGCTGCCAGTCGGCCTGGGCCTGGATCGTGGCCTTCACCAGCAAGTTCTCTGCGCCCAGCCGCCGTGCGGTCTCCGAGAGGTGGGCACCAAGGCCGCTGGCGTTGTTCTTCTCCTGCTCGGACACCGAAGCCGCGTGCATCTCCAGCGCCTTGTACTGCTGCTCCAGCTTGGCCACGGTCTCCTTCATGTGCTGCAGCTCCGACCGCTTCTTCTCGCGCGCGCGCCGCATGGAGTCGCGGTTGCGCGCCCTGCGCTCGTCCAGCAGCGCCTCGCTCTCGCTGCTGGTCTTGGCGAAGTCCTTGGCGCTCCAGCTCATCCACGAGAGCGGCGACGAGACCGACGCGGAGCTCACGCCGTCCGAGTCCGTGGCGTCCACCATGGGTGTTTCGATAAATAAATAGATTCTGAACCTGGGAGGGAATACACCGAAATTAACATCAACTCTGGCAGGTAGCTGGGTTTGTTACTGTATTGATGGGCTGTTGGGAGAGACCGCCGTTGGACTCAAACTCATATACTTATTAATACTAACAGGTTATCATATTAGGGGGGTGCTGTTGAGCTTCAGTCATGCACGTCATTGTGACCTCCTTCCCTCGCAACAGTCAGTCGCTCTCATGGCCAGACACCCGGCACTGTGCCGGCGGCGTTGCGATGCGCGTGATCCTCGCACTTGTCGGTTGTCCGGTTTCGTGTGCGTGGGCTGGAAGGCCGGTGGCTCAGTGCACGCGCTTGCGTCGGTACCGGTCGGTTGTTTGCATGTGTATAGGAGATGGGGAGCTTGAAAACTGGGCCTTGAGAAAGCGTTATTGAAGTGTGGGGCTCACATGACGGGCTCTTCGGTGCCTTCACGTCTAGCACCAGAGATGATGCGCTGAGTAGCCCAGCACGTGCTGCTGCCGGGCGTATCAGTGGCGTCCAAGCCATGCGGAAGAGCAGGCTCACTGAGCGAAGAGTCGACTTGGACGCGTCTTGTCTTCCCACGTCTTGGTCTAGAGTGTCAAGGCTGAGGCATTGACAAACTTCTTCTACAACACGAACTCCGTCTTCGCACCGCAGATACGCCCCAGCCAATCGCATACAAGGGCGGAGAGACTACACGCATATCCACAGATCACTTGCTCCATGCTGCCGGGGGTCATGGACAAAAGGCGAACGCTGTCCGCGTGATCTCTAGCTCCAGCTGCTGCGCTTACGCTGCTTGCTCGTTCGCTAGTCGTTGTCGTCGACCACTCGACTGACGTTGAGCTGTTACTTACCTGGGCCTGGGTCGTGTCTCGAGCAGCGCAGTCTCTGTGTCTCGAATTCCAAGCCCACTGGCGTTGCTCTCCAGTTTATGTGCAGAGGCTACGCGCAGCCAACTCTTTGAACTAGCTGCAACTTCGATTAACTCTTCCGACGCACGGATTCGCAGCTGAGTGTCCTGCACTGTCATTCTGGCTGCTGGTTATGGTGAAGTCCTTGGTTCTCGAGAGCGGTGAGCACGAGACGAACAAAGCGCTCTTGCTCTTGTGCTTGGATACAACTTCAATATTGAACCAGACCGGACCAGCAGTTGCGCAAGTGATTGCGCTCCAATAGGATAAAACCCCTCGGATCCCTTCAGCAGATGCGCAGCACTGGCGCGATGTTCAGTCGCTCCCAGCGCAGCACGCCCAGCATCACGTCGGCGGCGTTGCGATGTGCGTGGGCCTCGCTCTTGTAATCTGTCTTGCCGGTCCACCGCACGCGGCAGCACTCTTCTCCCGTGAGCGGATGACGCTCGGAGATGAACTCGGTCCAGAAGGTCATGTCCACCCACACGATAGGCTCTTCAGTGCCGTCCACGTCCAAACTCGCGCCGGAATTGATGCTCTGAGTGCCCAGCACGTAGCCGCGAGAGGCTGCTGAGGACGTCATCTGGCCTCCGTTGTTGCTCGGGGCGTCCCTGGCCATGCGGAAGCGCAGGTACACGGTGCGGAAGACCGATGTGTCATCCTCGTGCTTGACGTCCCGCCCGACCACGATGGCGTCGTCGTGCACACACTGCAGCACCTCGAGCCTGCGCGTGTCTGCCTTGAACTTCCTGAAGTCGCTCAGGTTCATCTCGTTCTCCCACATCTTGGTCATGAGCGTGAAGGCTGAGACGTTGATGAACTGCTTCTCCAGCACGAACTCCACCTCGTGGCCCTGGATCAGTCGGTCCAGGCGCCACCCAAAGATGTACCAGGGCGGAGCCACTTCTACCGCAAATGTCGTGCCCAGAAGCCTCGCGTGGACCTCTCGCACGATCTCGGTGGACTCCAGGATCACGTGCTCCACGCAGTCGTGGGTCATGAGCCGGCGGAAGCCGAACAGCCTGCGCGTGATCTCCAGCTCCAGCTCCTGGGCTTGAGCTGCACTGGCTGCGCGCTCGTCGTCGGCGTCCAATACGCGTCGGATGTGGGTCTGCCAGCTCGCTTGGTCCTGGATGGATGCCTGGAGCAGCAGATTCTCCGCGCCCAGTCGTCGCGTGGTCAGCGAGGGGTTCTCTTTGCCGTCCTGACCTTGCTGCTCCTGCTCTGAAGCTACGCGCATTCCCAGCTCGTCATACTTCTTCTCCAATGCATTCACTGTATCTTGCAACTGCTGTAGCTCTGAGCGCTTCTTGAGCCGCGAATGGCGCATGGAGTCGCGGTTGCGTGCTCTGCGTTCCGCCAGCACCAACTCGGCCTCACTGCTGGGCGTTGGTGTGAAGTCGGAGGCGCTCCAGCTCATCCAGGATGGCGCTGAGACGGACTTTCCTGTGGGAGTGGAGGGGCTGGTGAGTTCAGTGCCGTGGCGCTCGCTGGGCGAGCCCTGGAGCCCCACGGAGCAGTCGTCCCCAGCCGCTTCCATGAGGAGCTCTTGAGTGCCCGACTGAAAAACCCAAACTGATGGTAGGTGGCTAAGTATTGGTTTAATGATAATCAGAAAAACCCAGCTCGATTGTGGGAAAAGAAAGTGGAGCGTATAAAAAAGCCACATGTGGGTTCGCCGTCGTGCAGTATTTGGCTGGTTACGGTAGTTCATTCAGTGACAAGCAGCAAGTGGCGCGAGAGAGAGGGCGACTACCAAGTTAACTAATGTCAGTGCAGAACGATGGATGGCTGTAAGAAACACTTGACTCAATGGCTGGTATTTAAGCATGATCTACATTGATTACGATGTCTAATGCAATCGAGAGTGAGGAGAATCATCACGAGTGCGTGTACATACGTCCCAGGCACTGAAGAGAGTGGTAGAAAATCTTGTACTGTACCAGAAAGACCCTCCCCCCGTTTCAAGGCGGCCTCCACTCATGGCTGGTCGATACACCAACATGTTTAAAACACTGTGGACATCATCAATTACCAGATGACCGAGCACTGATTTAGCAGTCTCTGCCAGCTCCCATTGCTCTTTTCAGCCAATCATCGATGCGCATCATGGATTGACAGCCAATCAACTTTGCGATGACGCAAGATGCCCATCCCCTAATTCGTGCCCATCCATCGCATCGGAGGCTGAGCCGCCCGTCCTTCGGTCGTCGCCACTTTAGCTCATGAGTGGAATGAGCGCAGCGGAGTGGGGCCCGGAGGCCGTGGACGACGGAGCCTACCTGGACCAGCTCATGCAGGACGACCTCCACTACGAAGCCGACGAGTGGGCCATGGAGCCCCTGCAGCTGCTCAAGACCGAGCCGTCGCAGTTCGTGGACGTCACGGACGCCATGGCGCATGACCTGCAGCAGATCATGCCGCCCATGAACGGCACGCCGCTGTCCTCAGGCGTAGAGTACAGCAGCCCCTCGCACTACAGCGACAGCGGAGACGACGCGGCGCAGCGTGTGCGCTCCATGTCTATCACGTCCTCGTCTTCGGCGTCCTCGTCGGTCCAGCACGGCAACTCCAGCAGCACGAGCAGCAGCACGTCGTACGCCTCGGTGGCGCACATGACGCCGTACGAGCGCAAGCAGCACTCGCTCATGCTGCGCCGCAAGCGCAACCGAGAGTCCATGCGCCGCTCGCGTCTACGCGACAAGGTAAGCCCCAGCTATTGCCCGCACCTTTAGCGTGTCCCGTGTACCCACTTCTCTGGCTGCTGCTGCTGCAGGAAACGCTGACGACGCTCAAGGACACGGTGGCTGCGCTGGAGCAGAAGTACACGCAGCTGACGTCGGTCGAGCACCGCGGCACGGCGCCGGACCAGGCAGCGCACTTCGTCCAGCTGCAGGACAAGCTCTCGCGCGTGATCCAGGCCAAGCGGCATCTCGAGACCGAGCGCCAGGCCTTCGAGACCAAGCTGCAGGCCAACCAGGACCTGATCCAGGAGGTCACGCAGATCGTGGACGAGTGCCAGCTGGATGACGCCGTCGCCGAGAAGCTGGCGCTGCTGGAAGGCCAGAACCCGCATCTCTCGGACGCCGCCACGGCCGACGAGACGACTGCCGCGTCAGCCTCGAACGCCACGGCCCAGCCCAAGCTGCACGAGTACGGCTTCGTGCCACTGCCGGAGCCCGCGCTGGACCATTTGATCGCGGTCTTCTGCGAGAACGTGCAGCGCGTCAAGACCGCGGGCTTCCCGCTGCACCAGCCGTCGGCCGAGATCTTCGGCTGGACCGCGCGGCGACACGTGGACGAGCAGAACCATATGCACTTTGAGTTCGCCAAGTCGTTCAAGGAGTTCACGGCCTGGGAGCTCATCAAGCGCACGTGGCTTGACGCCACGGACCTGGTCAAATACCGCCAGGCCGCCGGCCGGTCCAACCTGCGACGGCTCGACTTTCTGCAGCGCGTAAGCAACGACGTGTGCGTGGTCGTGCGCGAGCTGGTGCATCCGGTGGACAAGAAGATCTTCCGCACGCACTACGTGATCTTCTGGAAGGAGACCAAGGACGGCTACTTCTTCGGTCTGCACAGCATCAACCCCAAAACGGACGACGACCAGAGTAGCCCCGAGGGCGAGGCGCAAGAGGCCGAGGGGGAGCAGGTGCTGTGGATCGACGTCTCGGCCTCCATCGAGTTTGTGCGCCGGCGCTTCGACCTGCCTCCGCTGGATCACCCGAACGCACTGGACCTGCCCACCGAGTACTGCGAGATCCGGTGGCAGGGCAAGACCAACTACAAGACCCCCAAGCTGGCGGCCGAGAACGCCGTGGAGTACCTCATGGGCCTGCTCAAGTGGGAGAACTCGATCGTCGGGCCTCGCTTCCACCTCACGGCTGGTTGAGAAGAGCCTGGAGACGGCTGTGAGTGTGTGCTGCGTGTGGGTTTGCCTGTTGCTGTGTGGTAAAGAGAGAGAGGAGGAGGAGGAAGGATGCGAGCAGACAATCAAGTAGTCTTCCTTTCCCATTCATCTGCCTTAAATAACGTCCTCGGGTCCTCCGTGAGCTCACGTCGTGACGCCGTTGTTGCGCTTGTAGTCCAGCTTGGGCGTGGACGTGTCTCTCGACAGGCCCTTGGTCTCCTGCACGAGGTGGAACCGGTGCCGCAAGAACGCCATCTCGAACTCGCCGCGCAGCATCTCGGACGGGTACTCGTCGTCCACGATGGCCCACGTGCCCACGAGCGCCATGAAGATCCGCGAGTCCAGGAAGTCCGGCACGACCACGTTGCGCATGACCTCGTGGCACTCGTTCTCGACCTCGTCGAACGTGCAACGCGAGGCCACGTCCAGCTGCTCCACCACGCGCCGGTGCATGGCGTCCGGCATGGAGATCATCATGCGCGTGTTCACCGGGTTCAGGTACTTGTCGTAGATCTTCTTGGCCGACCGGAGCACGATCTGGTAGGACGGCAGCCGCCGGTAGTGCTCGATCTCCTCCCACAGCATGAGGTTCTCGGAGCAGTGCTGCATCTCCAGGAAGAGCTTGAACTGCCGCATGCAGACCTGGTTCTGCAGCAGGATCTCCAGATGCGAACTCTCGAGCTTGCCCTTCTTGGCGGCCTGGTCGATCAGCTTGAGCTCGTTCTCCAGCGGACTGGCGCGCACCTTGCGCTTGAGCTCGCTGTAGTGGTTGGCCTTGACGAAGCGGGGCAGCGAGTCCTGCAGCATGCCGTGCCGCACGCGGGCCGAGATCTTCTTGAACATGTCCACGCTCGGGTTGTGCAGCCGCTCGGCGATCTCGTCGCGCATGGTCGTGCTCATGTCCACCTGCAGCTTGGCGCTCGGCATCATGTACTTGCGGTAGATCTTGCGCGCCGTGTGCTGCAGATACTCGATGCCCGGCAGCAGCTTGAAGTCCTCCACCTCCTCGCAGAACGCCAGGAACTGGTCCATGCCGCGCTTTTTCATGAACTGCTTGAAGTACCGCTTCGCGAAGCTGTCGCCCAGGATCGTGGCCAGCATCTCCTGCGGCGACAGCACGTCGTCCGTGCTCTGGGCCAGCTGGGACGGCGTGAGCTCCACATCGTCCGCGCGCGGGCGGCTCGGGATGAGTTTCTCCACCGGGTAGTGCATGGCCGTTTCGATGAGCTGGAACTCGTTCATGGCGTCCAGCTTGCGCTGGGCCATCTCGTCGTTCTGGTCCTGCGTGCCCGTCTTGCGGTTCGGCCGCTGCAGCCGCTTGCGCACGGGCTTCATTTGCCGCGAGTGCTCCAGGTACTCGTGCGTGCGGCAGAAGCCGCGCCAGATCTCGTCACTGATGCGGCTGAACGTCACGACCTGGGCCTCGTAGAACATCTTGGGGATCAGCACACCGCCGCGCTCGACCGTGGCGTGCAGCTCATGGAGCACGGCCTCGTCCACGTGGATGTAGTTGCGTGACGTGGGGCAGCAGTACCGGTCGTAGATCTTCTTGGTGCGGCTCGAGATGAAGGACAGATTCGGCAGCCGCTTGCAGTCCTCCACCTCCAGATAGAACAGCAGGTTCTCCAGCGCCAGCGCCTCCATGCAGAAGGTCTTGAGGAACCGCAGCTTGGCCGGGTGGTCCAGGATTGCCATGAGCGAGTAGTCCTCCGGCGGCGCGGTCTGCGGGTTGATGGGCGCGCAGAAGTCCTGCATCTTGCGGAACAGCTTGCTCTCCCGGAAGCGCGGGTACACGGACCGGTCCAGCGCCACGAAGCACACGGCCTGGGCCTCGACGTACATGCCGGCCGAGATGTTGTCGCTCTCGAGCGCTGTCTCAATGTCGCGCAGCATCGTGTCGGTCACACACACGGGCGACGGCGCCTCCACAGACAGGAACTTGTCGTAGATCTTGCGCAGCCGCCGGTGCGTGTACGAGTGCGACGGCAGCAGCTGGAGCTCGTCGATCTCGACCCAGAACTTGAGCAGATCCGAGCCGCTCGGGATCTTGTGTCGCTCCACGTACTCGAGACAGAGCTTGAGCGTGGCTGGGTCCGTTAGCACGTCGGTCGTGAACACGGGCGTGAGGTTCTGTGTCAGATCAAACGTGCTGCGTGAGTTGTTCATGGCGTTCCGACCGACTGCCGCCATGACGTCACCGTCGTCGCCCAAGCTCGCGGTCTCGTCCTCCGGGTCCTCCGACGGAGGCCGGAGACGCATCTCGAGCGGCGGCAGCAGCGTTTCGTCCACGTTCATGAGCATTTCCATCACCTTGCTGTCGTGATGGATCGCCTCGTCGTCTTCGTAGACCTGCTGCACCAGCTAGAGACAACGCAGTCGATCTATCTGTCAGTATCCCTCGGCTCAGCAGCCAGCCTCTGTCTGGGCTTTGATCCACACGGACCTGGTGATACGCGAGCAGCTCCGGCGAGATCTCTTGCTGCTGGGCTGCGTTACCTTCGTCGTCGTCCTCAGTCTTGCCGTCATCTGGATTGTCCGACACTTCCTCCTGTTCGCCGCAGTGGACGCGGTTATTCAAGACCGCAGAGACCAAAGCGAGTGCTGTCTTCTACCTGTCGACCCGCGCTCTCTTCCGCGGGCGTGTCCTTGACGCTGTTGAGCACCAGGTCGCGGATCGAGTTGAAGATCTCCTCGTCCGGCTTGTCCTGGGCCCTGAGACGCGAGTATTCCTGTCGTTGTGGGCCACCATGAGAATCAGCGTGCGTACGGCCATTTGAACACCGCGAAGCGCCGTACCTCATTGATGGCGCCAAAGTCTTCCAGAGCGAGCTCCCCCTGGATCGACGCAGCGCTGCCCATAGATGTGCCGCGGTTTCTCGTTCGATGCCACCGTTCTGGTCGGCGCCAAGGCAGAGAGAGAGAGAGCGTCGCGCAGCCGCAAGCGGTTCTGGCCACGTGCGCACAGGCCGACCGCTATTCATAGCGGGACGCGCGTTTTGCGTTTCGGCTCGCAAAATAGCCCGATGGAATTGGGCCAAGAGCCTCTGCAGGGGACTGATCGAATGCTTGCAAGAGGAATTTCCATAATGGAATTACGACGATAAGCTACGTTTGAATACTACGGCGGAGAAGGCGCGCTCAGGCGCCCTGGTAGTGGGCCTTCTGGTACCAGCCGTAGCCCAGGCCCGGCAGCAGGAACGCGATCACGATGCAGGCCGAGACCCAGTTGCTCAGTGCGTTGAACGTGATGTAGCACAGCATGATCGTGGGCAGCACGGCCATGCAGAGCAGCACGCCGACTCCGCCAGGCACCTTGGTAGGACGTGGGATGTACGGAAGCACCCGCCGCAGTCGGATGACCGCTAGAATGATCAGTAGCTGCACGGCGGCCGCGAACGCGTTGGTCATGGGCACCAAGTCGTCCGAGTCTACGCCCAGCAGCAGCAGTGTGAACACCAGTGTGGCCAGGATGGAGAAGTGCGGCGAGTCGAACTGGCGGTTGCGTTTGCCCAAGAACCGCGGCAGGATGGCGTGCTCCGCCATGCCCGAGACCTGGAGGCACTTGCAGAAGAGCCCGGACATGAAGAGCCCCGCGACGCTGGCCAGCGATGAGAGCACCGTGATGCACTGCAGCGTGCGCCCGCCGATGGAGAACGCGATGAACGGCAGCGAGTCGACCTTGAACAGCGTCCAGTTGGGGCGGTCGGTGATCACGGCGGCTGGCAGTGGCAGGATGTACGTGGCCACAGTCATGGCGATGGTGATGAAGATCGCGCGACTGTAGACGTGCGCTGGGTTGGCGACCGCGCCGCCAAAGACCGAGGCCATGTTGATGCCGTCAAAGGCCCAAAAGAGCGTGTTGATGAACAGCCCCCACTGGATGGCCAGCGGTCCGGTCTGGATCTCGTCGTTCTTGGCGTCGTCCCAGACGATGGACTTGTGGCGCACCTCCGTAAGGTCCGGGTAGTCTCTGGCCGTGACGTAGCCCCAGACCGTGAAGGCCAGAGTCGTGATCGCGACAAAGCCCAGCAGCAGGAAGCAGCCTCGCTCGACCACGACGGTGCCCAGCAGACTTGGCAGCGTGAAGGCGATAGCGATGAGTGCCTTGAGGAAGTACATGGCCACGGGCGAGCCGATAGTCGTGCCCGTGTAGTCAAGCAGGATCTTGAAGAAGAAGGCCGGCAGCAGCGCGCCCTTGAAGACCCCGGAGATCCAGGACCAGTAGCCGGCCTGGAAGCCCCAGAACGGACCGAAGGCGTTGAGCACCCAGATCACGAAGCCACCATCCTCGGGGAAGGCCGTGCACAGCTCCGCCACGATGTACGCGTAGGGCACGGTCACCAGCAACGGGTAGAGGATCAGCGCCGGGATGCCGATCAACGGACCAGCAGCTGACATGACGGGCTCCGAGCGGATGGGGCCACCACAGCCCACGAAGTAGGTGATAGCAGCGATGCCCATGACACCCAGGACGCGGTGATTGTGCTTGGGATGCGTGGCCTTGTCTTTGCGTCTGACAGGCTTGGGCTCCAAGACTGGGCCGTCTTCCATGGTCTCCAGATCACTAGAAGGAACAAGAAGATCGGTGAGCGAAGGCCGAGCCAGTAGCTCGTTGATAGCAGTTCACGTACACGAAGGCGCTGGTCTCCGCCGCCAGGTCGAAGGTCTGCTTCTGCTGATGCTGGTGCTGGTGCGGAGTCTTGCTCATGGCTGCAATTGGGTTTTGTTTGCGGGCGCGGACGCAAATGCGCAAGTGCGTCGGACGGACGCGCAAGACGCGAAGGCCAGCGGTCAGTGACGTCTGGCCAGACTATCGATGGAAAGTTCTCCATGGAAGAACGCGCGTGTGGAACATTTGATCCATGGACTAAGGAAGCGCATTTCCTTCTGGCTGATGGGCCGGCGCGTCAGAAAGAGCGAGCAGTCAGGATCTAATGGCCCAGTCAACTGAGTTGAGCGAACAAGAGAAGCAGTGAAGCGCTGGCGCATGTGGGTGCGAGAACGTTGTGGTAGAAGACATTGGCCGATTATGGACCCATAGAACAACACGTGTCTACGGTGGCGCCGTCTCAATGCGCATCCCTGCCGGAAGCTCATCTCTCCAGCGCACTAAACAGCTTTGATACCGTAATGGTGTTGGGCAGCCACGACAAATACGTACCGAACGGGCCACGCTTGGGCCGGAAGGGGCTCCTGATCGTCTGTCTGTCTTCCTGAGCTGGTTGAGTCTGTAACGTTGTCACCACTTGCGCTGCTTTCGTTTAACATTGCATCAAGCGTCACGACCTGCGAGTCGCGCTAGGGTCAATTCAAGACCAGGACCAGGATCCCA
>JAADVF010000026.1:0-95264 GCA_023334555.1 Elongisporangium undulatum
CCACGAGACCCAGCGCACGGAGGGCATCTCGACGTCCGACCTGATCATCCGCATCATCGCTGAGTACGACACGTTCATCCGCCGCAATTTGCAGCGCGGGTACACGGGCAAGGAGATGAACGTGGGCTTTGTCAAGGAGAAGAGCATCAAGTTTGATATCGCCATGGACAAGGTCAAGAGCGATCTGCACAAATGGATGGGCTCCAGCGACGAGAATCACCACGGCTTCTTGGGGCTCTTTCGACGTGAGGGCAGACTGGTACGTGGCCCTGCAACTGGCTGTATTGCATTGCAACCTGAGACTGACTGTAAGACAATACTTGCACAGCGAACGTCGTTCCGCAAGCGCCGAAGGCTGTTGAAAGAGCGCTTGTCCATTCCGTTTGGCGAGCGGCCACCGACTGCAGTCGAATCGGCTTAGTTCTATCTCAGGTCCTTAGTATTAGTAGTTAGTTTGTCCCTCTTTTCTATGGCACACGCATGGCTTTCATGAGCGTGAAGTGGTCTCTCTTGCATCGGTCAGGCGTGCAAATAGACAGCAGCCGAACTGCACGATATGTATTGAGATGTCAAAATCCAGATCTATCATCATCACGCTCCGCTGGGCTGCTTGCCTGGCAACGGGCCAAGCTGTCGAATGGATCGCTGCACGGTTCGAGCGGCCACGGCGGCTTCTACAAAGGCTTGGAGGGCTGCATAGCGCAGGCAACGATTGTGGTTAGCTGAACATACATGGAGAGGCAACAGCCCTTGGAGGACGGATTTGCATACCGCTGTGGAACTGCTGCTGGGCCTGGCGCAGATCATTCGGAGGCAGTGAGCTGAACCACAGGATCGTGTCGTTTTGTGCCTTTTTTCCTGGCGAGGACGGCGGAGAGGATGCTGATGACGGATTAGCTGCCGTCTTCTTTGGTGAGTCGCCGCGGTTGTGTCGTTGCGAGAGGCCGTTGGACTGCTTTGGAGAGGACGACATCATGACTTCCTCAGGCTCATGGGCGCCATTTGGCTTGGACGCCACCCTCGTGGTCACTCTCAAGGCTGTGTCGTCATCTAGCACCCCATAGGAAGCCTCGAACAGCTCCTTGTACGACAGCTCACTGACTGTGTGTGCTGGTAGATGCCGACGCGCCATCGTGAGCTTCAGGAACCCCTGTATCCATAGCCATCATGGTCAATCTCCTCAATGCCATAGTAGCACGATTCGAACCGCAATCGCGCGCGCACCATCTTGAGCTTGTCGCACGCGATCTTGTGCTCGTCCAGGTACGCCTCGTAGCCGCACACGCCGTCCACGAGCAGCGCATCTTGCGCTCCGGCGCCGTTGTCATCCAGCTGCTCCATGGTTCGTTCTTCAAAAATGGTGATCCTTGGCGTTTCACTGTACCACTTGCACCGGTACACCAGTGACCCGCGCGCCCATTGAGAAGCAAGCATGAAGGCCGCCAAGGTGCGCAAGCAGATCTCGCAGCAGACGTTCGATGAGTGCGTGCAGGAGAACATCGAGGACTTCGACATGACGCTAGACGAGGCTACGGCCGACGCCATCGCGCAGTTCGAGTCCCAGCACGTGGATCTGTCCAACATCATCAAGTCCGGCGCCGCCGCCGTGGACGAAGCCACGGGCCAGATCGAGTCGCCCGTCGAGCGGCTGCAGCGCACGATCGAGGAGCTGCACGCAAATACAGCAGCCATGCAGCAGCAGAAGCAGCATGACGCAGATCAAGTGCAAAGAGTTCTCGCGACGCTCACGACGCTGCAGCTAATGTGCGATGAGCTGCCGGAAGCACGAGTGCTGGCTGGACGCAACAACGCCATCGATCCATTGCTGAGCCTGCTCGCAGTGCCTGACCCTGCGGTCGTAGAGCCTACCGCGACGCTGCTGACGCTCTTGTGTGCGGAGAACACGGACAACCAGGATTTCCTGGGCGCGCGCGGCATGGAAGCCATCGCCACCACGCTCGGCAGCCTGGCTGGGCCCGATAACGACGCTGGGCTGACCCCAGAACAGTCTGCGCTGGCTGCTCGGCTGTGTGTGCTGGCTCGCGCAGCGTGCACCAAGCACGAAGCCAACAAGGCGCACTTCACCAAGGCCCAGGGCGTCGACAGCATCTGCTCGCATCTGGAGTCCGCCAAGCGTGACGCCTCGCTGTCGCGCCATCTCGCGAGCGTGCTACGCGTGCTCACGATCCACGATGACCCGAATGCGCAATTTTCCAGCGCTCAGGACGCGATCAAGCTGCTTGTAGGCAAGGATCTGGTGGATTTCATCCTCACGACGCTACGTGAGAACCAGGACGACACTGACGTGCTGGTGAGCTGGCTCATCGTGCTCAAGCAGCTCGCGATCACCGAAGACACGTGCAAGAATATCCACGATCGCGCCGGGCTGGATCTGTTGTACCAGATCATGAGCATGCACGAGACCAACGCGGCCGTGGTCAAGCGCTGCATCACAGTGTTTCGCAACGTCGCGGCAGCGGACGAGATCAAGCAGTACATCATTCAAACGGGCGGCCTCCAGCAACTGCTCATGGGCATGCAGCGCCACTCAAGCGACGCGTCCTTGCAGCAGAACGCCTGCGCTACGCTTGCCGCGTTAGCTCTTCGATCGCCTGAGAACAGTCGCTGCATTGTTGAGATGGGCGCGGCGCGACAGATCTCAGCCGCCATGCAAAGGCACCAAGACAATGTCGTGCTGCTTCGCCAAGCGAGCCTGGCGATCCGCAACCTCGTGGCTCGCAGTGTCGAGCTCCGAGCACGGATCCTCGAAGAAGAAGAGATCGAAGCGCTGCTGCGGGACGCACAAACGCGCCGTGGATGTGGCGACGAGGCTTACGCAGCGCTGCGCGATCTCGGCTGCGATATCAAGCTGGCCTCGTTCGGTACAGTCGTGCCCAAGGTGCAGTTCAACCCGGTCAACATCCAGTCCAACAAGCTGCTCGATGAGATCGACGAAGCTGCCGAAGCGCCCTTTGCCTCCTCCAATTGATAACAGCACAACTATAAGAGATGCTAGCTTGGTTCCAAAGTGTATCTATTTGCTGTGTGTGCTTTTTTCTCTGCTTGTTCTGCTGCTGTTTCTTCCTCACTCGTTTACTTCTTCTCCTTGACGCAACTTCCTAAATTCAACGCCGTCTCGGGCTGCTTGCTGGTACTGCGCTTGGTCTTGACCCCATGCAATCGGCCAGCGTCCGAGCGTGTGGCGATATAAAAACTAATGCTAGTGGCCTTGACCACTCCCCATGCTGTTGCTGTTGCTGCTGCTGCCGCGGTTGGCTGCTACTTCCGTTCTTCCTCTCTGTCTCTGTCTCTCTTGTCTTCTTGAGTCCTGTCTGTCGCTGCAAACGCTTTACGAGAGCGCAACCCAGCTCTGCTCGACGATCTCGCGCACGCGGCGGTTGTACTCGCGGCGGTTCTCCTGGAACAGACGCGCGGCCTCGGAATTGGCCGGTGAATTCGGGTTCGGGTCGCAGAGCAGCGACTGAATGGACGTGAGAATGGCCGAGATATCGTAGATGGGCGACCACTGGTTCTGCAGAATATCCAGACAGATCTGGCCGTCATTGTAGACTGCAAAATGAACCATACACAGAATCATTAGCAACGTTACAGAGCAGCAGTTAGCATGGCACAACGTACTGTTGGGGTGGAACATCTTGGTAATGAACTTGACGGTCGGGGCCTTGTTCGGGTAGTCCTCGCTGAACTCGAGCGTGAGGTTGAAAGTGCCGCCTTCCCACGGGGTATCATCCGGTCTGTCGTGTACAGCAGCAGCAGCAGTCAGTCAGACCGCCCATTCGCACTCGTTAGCACAAGATGCAAACAAGCCAACGCGTACCCAAAGATGACGGCCTGCCAGAGCATGATGTTGTTGTCCATGGGCGCGCCGGACACGCCCGAGGGCGGGTCGTTCTGCAGCTTGCGGAAGTCGCGCATCAATCGGCGGCGGGCGGCGGTGGACATGGCTCTCTAGGGATCGGCTTGGGTGGATCGGCTTGCGGGTCTTCTCTCTGGCCCACTGACTCAAGTCACGGAAAGAAAGCGGCGAGGTGCTCAATAGGAGGGAATGAAAAACCTTAGCGCATCGAAATAAACCTTGCGCGAGTCGATTGTTCGAGAAACCATGGAAGCGTGTTTTGCGACTGAACTGCACCGTGTTCTGGGATCATGGACAGCCGAGGTTTTATTGTGTCTCTTGGGGTACATGACGCGCATGAAAGCGGCCTTCGGTGTGACCTTTCAGGAGGTCGGTGTATCTTTGTGGGGCGAGGCCGATTCGCGCATCAGCAGCATGTCCACGGAGCTGCTCGTGAATGCGGACAGCAATCTCGTGGTGGTCGCGCGGCTGCAGCCAACGTCGCTGCAGACCGTGTCAGCCATTGCGTCCATGTACGACGACACGTTCCCTGAGGCGCTGCAGGGCATGGGTACGTCAACGTTCCCGGATCGGACAGCTCGGTCGTATTATTCTCACCTGCTGTTGTTGCTGATGGTGGTGACTATCAAGTGTCCAAGAAGGAGTTCAAGTATTGCATCGATCTGATCAACCAGACACTGGACGACTACTTCCCGTGCATACCGTGCTTTGCATGTGGCTACCTCTGCTGCATCTCGACGTTCGGGTTGTCCTTGCTCATGCCGGAACCATGCACGCGAGAGGTAAGCCAAAACGCTCCCTAATAGCAGGGCAGCTCACTTACCTCTTATGGGCAATGCCGTATGCACGCACGCAGCTCAAGACCAATCTGGATATCGTGCTGCGTCGCATCAACAATCGAGAAGAGTTTCTGTACCGCGGCTTGATCTGGAAGCACCAGCGATGTCAGCACAACCACTCGTCCTGTATCGAGATATGCCAGATCCTGTACGAGTGAACCAACCAGACAGCAATGACCAGGAAAAGTGCTGGGCTGGAAAGGAGATTCATTATACCGTTTATTCTAACGCACTGGTCTTTTTTTACTTTACATGCGTGTCATGAGGCTGCTTCTATGGCGTTCGCGCTGCTATTAGAGAGAGAGAGGGATCAAAAGAGACACGAGCTCGCTGGTGGCAACTCCATCGACCGGTTCATGCGATGCCTCTCTTGTTTTTGTCCACTTACCATTCTCAAAATAGCAGCGTTTCTTCCTATAAATATGTATACGAACCTCTCATGTCTTGCTTCTTCATCGTTCTTCGCGATCAGTGTGACGGCCGAAATGGATAGCTCCTTGCGTCGCCGATGGCGGTGTGGCGAGGATCGGGTCTAGGTCATGATCAAGCCTTCGAACAGCACCACGCGACTCTTGTTCAGCTCCTTGCACACCACTTTCATGTTCTTCTCGCCAATCATAGTCACGTCGCTGATTTCTTGAATGGATCGCTTCACATCCGTGTACGCTGCCACTAAATAGATGACTGAGGCAGCCACAGCGATCGGCGACTTGCCCGTCGAGAGACCGAGCGTGTCTGCTTTCTTGGCCACATCGTAGGCGATCGATTGCGTCTTGTTGGGCAGCCCCAGTCGAGAGCAGAAGCGCTGCACATATTCTTCCATGGTCGGCTGGGACATTTCAATATCCAGTTTTCGCGTCAAGCTCATGAACGACTTGCCGATGCGCTTCTTGGTGATGCCCGACGCGTCCTCAAACTCTTTCAACGATCGTGCATTACCCGACTTCCGACATGCAACGTACAACACAGCCACGGCCATGCTATCGCGCTCGGGGCCGCGCATATTGATGCCCTTGTTCTCAGCTTCCGCGTATACATCCAGCGCGATTTCCACAATCTTCTTGGGCAGTGCCAGATAGTCGGCAACTTCTTGGATGCGCTCCATATTGCGCTGCATGCGCTTGACCTTGGCACAATCCGACGTGATGTTCGGCCGCTTGTGCTTCTTGCCGTCGCCATTGGCGTCGGATTTACCTTTGCGTGTGTCCACGAGGAACGTGGTGAGCGATACATTGTCTAGCCGAGCATCCGCGACTTCGCCGACCCTGGATTTTGCAGCAGGGTCACCACCCCGGTCATCATTAGCAAAATTTCTCCATTCGGGCGTGTCATCAATAATTCGCTCACCGAGGATCACGCCGCAATCCCGGCACACGACGTCGCCGGCGCCGTAGTCGGTCACCACGTCCACGCTTCCGCACTCGCGGCACACTTGGTCAAAGCACTCGGCACCCATGATAATCTCTTTCTTCCAATACGGATGATCCCAACAAGACGCTTGATCTCGGCCTCGTAGCGAGCGAACGACGGCGATCTTGGGCTGACGTAGACCAATAGGTGCAGCGCTTTCTCGTGCGTGTCTTGGATCTCGGCGCGCGATCTTCAAAGGCTCGTGGTGCGCGAACGGGCGGACGTACCTCCTCGTGGCTGGGGGCTCGTGAGGCGTTGCCGTTGTGCCCCGATACAAAAACCACCCACAGATAGCGCGCGGGGATCCAACAGACCTTTTAACCTTGAAATCAAGGTTTTATGAATTGCTTTTTTTGAGGTGATGAGACACTGCATAATGAGGTTTTATAGCTCATCATTATCAAAAGACCCATTCATGCAGACACATAATGGAAATATGAGTGCGGAAGTGAACATGGATGGATCTATTTTGGATTCATTGGACACCAACAGCGGAGCGTCAATGCCATACGCTTTGAGACGACTGAAAAGGCAGCGTGAGAGGTGGTTGGAATATAGCGCCTGGAAGATCGTCTTGGCTTGATCGCATTGCCAAAATGCGCCACGTCACACATGCAGATGTATACCTGGGACTCTCTGCGCGAGCGTGGACAAAACTATTGGGGGAGGCAGTCTAGGAGTCGAACTTGAATCCTCGCTTGGCCAGATCGGCCTTGGCTTCGACCACTTGGCGATCCAGTTCCTTCGAGGCTTCGGGGCAATCGTTCACAGACAGCACGGACAGTGCGATGACGCCGAGCGAGTAGGCACCAAACGCCACAAGCACGTACATGGGCAGCACCTGCGCGACCTGGAGCACGCGTGGGTCGGCGACCGACTCGGCCGCGTACCGGCAGAGCAGCAGCCAGAGCGCGAAGAACACCACGATGGCCGAGACCCACTTCTGGTACTTGAGCATCTTGCTTGTTTATGATGGTCGGATCAAGTTCCCTGACTGAACTGCGCTGTATGTACCAGTATATATGGTACAGGTATCATTCCTAGGATAAAGTGCACCACACTAATGGTTTCCACCTGAGCAGCCATCTCAGTCGATCATGGAGGAGCTGCAGGAGCCCGAGGCGCGAGATGGCGGGCGCCAGCCGGACCAGTTCCAGTTCATTCAGGACATCCGCAAGGTGATGTGGGCTCTATGTGTCCATTAACATGTAATCTCATGCTCACGGTGGCTCTGGTGCGGCGCTATAATCAGCAATATCAACGCAGAAAGCGGTATGAGCTGGCCAGTTGCGCTTTCGCGGTCGTGGGCATCCTGCTGATGCTGGCAGAAAACGAGCTCGCGGAAGCCAGCGCTGAAAAGGCGAAAGCTTCTTCTTCACGTAACCGATCCGCTATGGTCACGCTGAAATGGGCCACGACCGCGACGACGCTGTGCTTGGACGTGTTCATCATCCTGCAGTACGCCGCTCGGTCACGCATCCTGCAGATGCAGAACGCATGGACCACCAGCGCGCTCTTCTCAGGCAGTAACCTAACTTGGCTTATACTGGAATTGATCGTCTGCAGCTTCCATATCCCGCCGGGCGTGACGGGATACGTGCCTATCTCTCAGTATCACAGCACGCTGATCGAAGAGATCAAGGCCTGTCCAGTCAGCAATGTGTACACGCTCGTAAAGCGCGGCAATGGATGCTATCTCGACTACGAATACCCCATTGAGTCACTTGGTACAGTGTCTATTGTATCTTCTGCGCCGTTGCGGGGATGCTAATGGTCGCTTCCTGTAATAGGTGTGTTCATGACCCTGCGCTTGTATCTCATCGGCCGCTACATGCGCAGCTCGTCATCGCTGTACTCGCAGTGGGTCGCGTTCATCGGCTCGCTGAACGACGTCAACGCCATGCGCCCATTCTTCCATTTCAAGGCGCTGTTCAAGATCCAGCCGCTCATGTTGCTCGTGCCGCTGACGCTGCTCAACACGTTTCTCTCGGCCGCGATCATCCGCATCTTGGAACGGCCCGTCGAGGATTCGTTCGAAAACTACTGGAAGGCCGTCTGGCTGACTGCAGTAACGATCGTACGTGTTGCTTGTCCAGCTATAGTTGAGGACTGGTGCTCATTCTCACGCACGCTGCCTGCTCTAGACTGCAACAGGCTTTGGCGATTACTACCCTGTGACTTACCTTGGTCGAGCATTCATCACGATCAGCGCCATGTTTGGAGGTGTGCTGCTTGTGGCGCTCATCCAGTCGCTCTTCTTCGGGGTGTTGGAGCTCTCGCCCAAGGAGCAAAAGGTCAAGCACCTCATCGATCTGAACGAATGGGAGAAGCAGACCTACCGGAACGCTGTATTGCTCGTCCAAGCTGCTTGGAAAAGTCACCGCAGTCGCATCGCCAGAGGCGGCAACAGCAGTAGCGCGTCCCTGGCCCTTGATCGCCGGCTCTTTGCGATCATGAAGCGCGCCAGAGAATTGCGCTCGACCAAGCCGATCCTGCGGCAGAATCTTGATGACCAGCTGGCCGAGATGGAGGATGCCGTGCTCTCGCAGCTAGATCACATGGAGAGCGAGAAGGCGCGCGTGTTGGCGCGCATTCAAGCCAAGGCCCGGCATCTTGGAGCGCTCAAGACGACACTGGAAGAGCGGAAGCGTGCCAAGGCAAATGCATGAGAGAGACAACGATACCGTAGTATTTGGGCAAGCAAAGCAAAGGCATCCTTGTTAGACAGAGAGCGCCTGTGTGATGTTACTAAAGCGCTGCTTGTCGCTGTCTTGGAGCGCAACAAAGTCCGGATCGTTCGCCACACGCTCACGCAGTTGCGCCTTGAAATCGCGTTCAAAGGCCTTAGCCGCGCCCAATTGGGTCAGCTGGGACACTAGATTGCCGTGGTACTCCTTCCATCTCGGCTGGTGCTCGCAGTGCGCGACGCGAACGGCTTCGTTCACAAGGTTCGCCAGCAGCGTTTCCACTTCCATGAACACATTCGGAAGCGGATTCGGGTTCTTGCGGTACGAGCGACTGTGCGGCTTCTCGAGCTGCTTCTTGTCGGCGCGGAGCTTCTGTTCATCTGCGCGGATGGTGTTAATCCAGTCGTCTTGCTCCGCCGCTGGCACGTGCTGGCGCACGATCTCTTCCATCGACTGCACTTGCTGGATGCTGCCGCGACCGCTACCGCCCATTGCGTTGGCGAACGGGTTTCCAGCAGCTCCATTGTTGCCGCCGCCGAACATTTGCGACATCATGGGCATCATCTGGGACATCATCTGGCCGAGATTGGGCGGCAGCCCGCCGCCCGCCGCAGGAAAGCCCAAGGGCTGCTGCGCGGCACGAGCCACGGGCGCCGGAGCGCGACGCACAGGCTCAATGGTTGGTATTTCCATCTCCTCTTCCATCTCCATGAGCATGTCGTCCGCCAGACTGTCCAGCATCTCGTCGTCCGAGAGGGACATGTCGTCCAGGATGTCGTCGTGGCTCATTGTTGAGAGTTGGGGAGATCAATTGGGACTGCCGCTGTTAGGTTCGCATGACTAGTAGGTCACTAAACTGAAACTAAATTCAAATCCTGAGTGAGTCCTGTATTGGGAAAGCAACACTACTAGCCTACTTACTTCTTCTTGGTCTCTTCAAGCACCACGATCTGGTTCTCGGGCACGCCGAACATCTCGGGCAGCACGTCCATGAGCTCCAGCAGGCAGTCACCCTGGAGCTGGATCTGCTGCTTGCCCACGTCGGTCTTGGACAGCGACGAGCTGCAGGCGAAGCGGCGGCCGAGACTCTTGGTTGCGTCCTTGATGTTCACGCCGTCAAAGTCCTCCAGACCAGTGACGAAAGTCAGACGCTTGCGGCCCTTGCGCGAACTCTTGGAGAGGTAGACAATGCAGTCGCCCTGCTTCTTGTACTCCTCGGCCTTGCCCTTCTTCTTGCGCTTCACAGTCTTGCTGCTGCCGGCTTCCAGCGTGATGCCTTCAACCCCCGCAGCGATCTGGCGCTCGGCTTCCAGGAAGTCCTCCACCGTGCGGTTGTACTTGGTAAGCATGAGCTCGGGGTAATGCTCAGCAAGCCAGGGCTTGCACTCGTTGAACATCGGGCCGTACTCGCAGTACTCAGGCGGCAGCGTGTCGATCGGGCAGTACAGGACAGTTCGCAGCTTGGGCGTACCATCATCCTCTTCTTCCTCCTCGTCTTCCTCTTCATCGTCTTCTTCCTCCTCTTCTTCGACTTCCTCCTGCTTCGGAGCAGCCTTAGCCTTAGTGATAGGCTTGGCCTCCTCCTCATCGTCATCCTCGTCGTCCGAATCATCCGGTTCCGGTCCGTACTTCTTCACAAGCGCGTTGAAGAGCTGTGCTTCCTTGCCCTTGTACTTGGCCAGCGTCTGCTCCACATCACCCATCTTCTCGGGGTTGTACTTGTTGTAGAATGCGAGGAGACGCGCGTGGTTGAAGTCCTTCACGACCTTGGATTCGGGCACATCCACGACGGTCTTTTCCTTCTTGGGCGCCGCTTTGGCCGCCTTGGTCTCCAGCACTTCGTCGGCGCTGGGCTCGGGGCCGTACTTCTTCACGAGCGCGCTGAACAGCTGCGTCTCCTTCCCCTTGAAGCGCTCCAGTAGGCCCTCGATCTCGTGCAGCTTGTCGCCATTGTACTTGAGGTAGAAGCGCGTCAAGCGCTCGCGCGTGGTCGCCATCGTTTCGGGAGCTTCTCGCAAGAACAACAGCCACTCCATCGTATCATGGACGTTGTACCGTGATCCTTTCAAATCCGATAGGTTGCGGATCAAACACTTTACGCAGGGATCGTCGGAGAATCAGACAAAGCTGCCATTCAAGTGTTGATTGGCTGGATGCGAGTGGTTCTGTGATCTCTGATTGGCTGAAAAGAGTCTTCTTCAGGACTGCAAAGGTTTCCCCATCGCCCGTCCGCCCCATTCTCCGCCTTGAAGGGGAAAGCGCGAGCCATGTTGCTCTGGAAGAGCTCGGACATCGAGAGTTTGGACTATGGTGCGTGCGACAGCCAGATAGATACAGAGCACGCCGCTGGCAGCGCCAAGCGTTCATAGGACCTGCTGCCGCCTCGATGGCCTGGCCTGGCTGGGGTTCGCGGCTCCTTGATTGACGCTTGCTGTTCTCATTTAGATCCATTCGAGAGCGTCGTGAACAAATCAGGTGCGGAAAGGGCTTTAATGATGGATAGCACGGCTACTGTGATGAGCGCTCGCTCACTGTGAATGGCTGTATGCGTAGGCATGAGCTACAAATATCGCGATGGCCAGGAGAAAAATCGACTGATCTACGCGCGCTGGGTCTTGACGTACTTTACGGGCGTTCTCACGGCGTTCGTTGCCGTGTTCCTGCTCTACTTCACGACCATGCTCACGTCGCTGAAACAGCATTTCGTGCGGACCGCGATTGACCATGAGTCGAGCAAGGACGGCATGCTCGGCACTGCGTTTGCGACGCTGGTTGGATTCGACCTCGTGCTGGTCTTGGCGGCCGCAGTACTGACATCATACGGTGAACCGGTCGCAGCTGGATCAGGTACTTGCAGTGAATGCAACGCGTCAATGATACCAAGTCTTACAATGCACTCTCTTGCATGGCAACAGGCATCTCGGAAGTCAAGACCATGCTGAACGGTGTGTTTAGCCCTGTTGCACTCGCCATGACCACACGAGAGCTTCCTTGCTGACGACAGCATGCTATTGCTATTGCTGTAATAGGCATGAAAATCCCTCGCCTTCTTCGCTTGAAAACCTTATTTATTAAAGTGCTGGGCACAATCTGCTCCGTGTCCGGCGGACTTCCAGTGGGAAAAGAAGGTCCAATGATCCACAGGTACGCCAACCGTGGGCATCACGCTGTGATTAATATTGGGCTGACGCAAACTACGATTCTGTCAGTGGAGCCATCGTAGCAGCAGGACTTTCTCAAGGAAAATCTTCAACTGTGGGTTATGACACAAGGTGAGCCCAGCTCTAGTCACATGGATGCATCTCGACAGCCAGTGATTCAGTTCGCTAATTCGTCTTTGTTGCCGCTAGCTTTTCGTATTTCGCTGGATTTCGAAATGACCGTGAGAAAAGAGATTTCGTATCTTGTGGCGCTGCCGCTGGTGTTGCATCTGCATTCGGAGCGCCGATCGGTGGTGTCTTGTTCGTGCTCGAAGAAGGTGCTTCCTTTTGGAACCAATCGCTTACGTGGCGTACCTTATTCTGCGCTATGTCGGCGACTTTCACGCTCGCGTTCTTTCTCTCGGGTATGAAAGACAATCTTTCGTGGGGAACACTTGGAAGCCACTCAGGAACGTTCACATTTGGTCCCTTTGCGTCGACAACGTATCAAGTGTGGGAACTACCTCTTTTCATCTTGATGGGCGTCGGCGGTGGCCTTCAAGGTGCACTGTTTAATGGGTTGAATACCAAACTTGCTCGTTTTCGAGCTCGATGGGTGCGTACGCGGAAACTCGCGTGCCTCGAAGCCATTTTCCTGTCCGTGCTGATTTCGACCGTTCTCTTCGCCATGCCATTCGTTGTTGGCAAATGCCACCCTCTCCCTCAAGTGCCATCTGAATTGATGCGTGCTATGCAGCCTGGGATGGCTCACAACAAAGCTCTATCAATTGCTTTGGCAAGACAGAACGGAACGTCTTGTATCTGTGATTCGTGCGCCAGCACTGACCTTCAAGGAATTAACTGCGTTGAAGAGGACGACACAACGGATTATCCTTACAAGAAGGAGCTGGTGCAGTTTTATTGTGCAAAGGGGGAATACAACGACCTCGCATCCCTTATGCTATCGTCTGGAGAAGTGGCTATCAAGCATCTTTTTCATGCTCCACCGAACGCGTTTGAAGTGAGCAATCTCGTGATTTTCTGGGCATCCATGCTAATCCTTGGTTGCGTCACGTATGGTCTGAAGGTTCCTAGTGGTTTGTTTGTACCCGCTCTTTTGATCGGCGCAGCGTATGGACGCTTGTGGACTCGGGTCATCAATTCTGTTTCGTTTGTGGAGCATGCGAAGACCGTTGATCCAAGAACGTATGGTCTTGTTGGAAGCGTTGCGATGCTTGGTGGTGTCACGCGAATGACTATTTCGCTTACAGTCCTCATTTTGGAATGCACCGGAAATATCGAATACGGCCTCCCGCTAATCCTCACATCATTTGTCGCGCGATGGGTCGGCAACTACTTCAACGAAGGCATATACGATATTCACATTCATCTGAAGCACGTGCCCTTTTTGGACTGGAATCCATCGCTAAGTGGCACTTTTCTTCGTGTGAAACATATCATGACACCAAATCCAAAGACACTCCGAACGGTCGAACGTGCCGGTAAGTACCTCGCTGCGTTTGTCTTGATCGGTGGTCTAGAGCTCATTAACAACTATCGATCCCGCAGGTGTCATCTTCGACTTGCTGGTGAGCACGAGGCACAACGCTTTTCCTGTCATTGTTGAAGACCCAACGTTTGGAAATCGATTCTTTTGTGGGCTCATTCTACGCAAACAACTGAACGTTCTGCTGAGTCACCGGGACTTCAGTACTACAAAACCAAAGCCATTCAGCCGGCATCCTCCACCGCCACCGTCACGATCGTATGCAAATGCTTCTGGAAGCTCTTCTAATGATAATGAGCCGCAAGTTGATGATCGGCTCCTGGAACCTGCTGACGCTTCGCCCGCTAACTACTGCTTATCATATCGTGATATGGAAAAACACTACCCGCGGTATCCAGAACCCAATCCATTCCCAGATAACAAGACAGCGCTCTTTGGGAACCAGTCCGGCGAGCACTATACTCTGTCAGAGGAAGATCGTGGTCTATGGGTTGACCTCACGCCATACATGAACCAGACTCCTTTCCTCATCCAAGAGGAAGCACCATTCGTTCGTGCCTATCGCCTGTTTCGAATGGCCGAACTCCGCCATCTCGTTGTCGTGAACCGACACAACAACGTGCGAGGAATCATCACGCGGCGAGAACTGGAAGACGATCATTGCGCTCGACGCTTTCGCCTGGCCAAGAACCTGGACCCGGAAGATCTGTATCCGCTCGGCCATGCTCCTCCCGTGGGCTTTTTCCGCCAATTGCGTCGGAACATCACGCGCTCCGACCAAGTGAAACGCGCGCTGAACAACCGACTCATGCGCGAAGACAGCGAGTCGCTCCCACGCTAATGAAGAGCGATGATGTAAGTAGAACTATGTAAAGATCTTGTACTCCTCCGTTTAACCAGCCAGATGGCTCCATTCAGCCGAGCCAGTCAATAGATTTTCACCAATCACACGGAGGGTTCTGCAGACACTGGCAGTAGCCGCGTGACGAGCTCCAATTGGGCGACCTCGCATTATTGGGCCGGTCAGCAGCTGAAGCGCATTACTGAGGGACGGACTGAAGAGAAGAGCGATCGTTCTTGTGGAGCCCCTGTGCTTGCGCTTTCCCCCTCATCGCACGCATTCTAGGTGCTGGCGCGGGAATAAGCGTCTGCTCAGCTAGACCATGACGGCCGGTCACGTTGTGCGCCATGCGGGCGCGTCGGCGCGCAAGCTGCGCCTGTTGTGTCTGCACGGCATGTACCAGAACGCCGAGACGTTCAAGGCCAAGACGAAGCATCTGCGCAGCGACAAGACGGACGAAATGGTCGAGTACATCTACGTGGACGGACCGTTCACGGTCACACCTCGTGTGTTGACGCGGCCGTGCTCGGGCACCCAGAGGTCGGCGTCGTCGTCGTCGCGGGCCAGACCAGCGGCCAAGAACGCGGACGCGTTCCGCGCATGGTGGCGTCCGCCACATGGACCTCATCTCAAGGAGGCTTCGCAGATGCAGGAGGATCGCGAGGAACTGCTGACGTATTTAGAAGATACGCTCGACCGATTGGGCGAGATTGACGGTGTACTCGGGTTCTCACAAGGCGCGTCATTGGCTTCGTGGATGTGCTCTGCGCAGGTAAGCAGCAGTTTCATTGAGCTCTTCCATCAGGCTTGATAGTGACTGATTGCTGTGGCTTCCGTAGGCGCGAGTGGAGCTGCGCTGGAGTCCCAAGATAGCGGTCCTGATCGGCAGCTACGTGGGACCTCACGAGTACAACATGCAGTCGGGTATTCTCTCTGAGATCTCCTCGCTGCACATGTTTGGATCCAACGACCACGTCATCTCAGCGTCCAAGAGCCAGCAGGTCGTCGATATCTTCCGAGCGTCCGAGGTTTGATACGCAGCAGATCTTTTGGCTTGTATGCGTTCTGGATATGCTGATCTTGGCTCTTGTATGCAGAACCGCGTACTCACGTCTATCCACCACCAAGGCCACGTCATCCCCAAGAGTGATGCTGCCCTTGCCGAGCTCCACTCGTTCCTGCAGACGCAGAGCCAAGCGCTCCCCGTCGCGACGGTCACCCGCTCCATGAGCAGCGAGAAGGAGGAGGAGGAGGTGTTCCTGTAATTCCGCAAACGCTTTTGTCTAGTTTCTGTTATTTCTTCCTTCCTATTTTCCACCAATCACGCTCGTTCCCTCGCAGGAAAGTACCCGTTTTCACGAAAGTGGGTGCAATCGGCCACCGGGGTCCGATTTTCGGAGAGCCACCCACCTTCAGTCCCGCATTTCCTTCCGGCCGGAAAGAGAACCGAAAGAGCTCAACCATGTCGGCCACGGACGTCGCGAATGCGTTCGTGCAGCACTACTACTCGACCTTCGACAGCAACCGCGCGGCGCTGGCCAACCTCTACGTACGTCTCTCTCTGTTTTCTCTCTCTGTCTAGGCGCTGGTTGCCGCATCATCATCTCTGACGCCGCCGCCTTTGTTGGTGTGAACGCTTGCAGCAAGCCGCGTCGACCATGTCGTGGGAAGGCGTGATGGTCACGGGCCAGCAGGAGATCGTGCAGAAGCTCAGCTCGCTGCCGCAGGTGCGACACTCGAGCCCCACGATCGACATCCAGCCCTCGACGTCGTCCAACGCCATGATCATCTTCGTGCAGGGCAAGATTCAGGTGCGGCGCAAGCATGGAGCTTCTGGCGGATAGATGGATGACGATGGATACTGACGCCTTGCGCTTTGTGATTGCGTTCGCAGATTGACGAAGGCCACCCGATGCACTTCACGCAGGTCTTCCAGCTCGTGGCGCACCAGCCTGGACAGTACTACATCCACAACGACGTCTTCCGTCTGCAGTACGGATAAGCTTGTTGCCCCCCCGCCCACGCAAGAAGGCAACCCGCAGCATGAGCATGACCACAACAGCGGCAGTAGGAGTAGCCTCTGCCAGCTGAAGCATTGGCTTGCGCAACAGCAGCAGCGGACCCGTGCATCGTTGCTGTGATTGCCTTCCACGAGAGCGAGTGTGTGGCGACTATTCAGTGCATTGCCCACTGCCGACCGAATAGAGACCGCGCTCTTTCTCTCAACCATTCATGCTCTTGATCCGCGTCTCTCTTGGCTCTTTGATCCTGCTCTGCGAAGACGACCGCGAGCCCATTCTTGGGAAGCTATTTCCGGCCCCAGGAGCTGCTAAATGCGAATCCCAATCCGATCAGCTCAGATGATTTGACTCGCTCTTCTGCACTGGACCAGCCACGAGTATGAGCGGCCCGAAATCCGTGGGCAAGGATGGAAGCATCAGCGTGCGGTCGACAGCCTTCTTGCCTGCCTTTGATTGCTCCTGATGCTGACGGTTGTCGGGTGTGTGTGCATGTCGTAGCCGTCCCGGATGACGCTCATGGAGCGGCAGGCGTTCGAGAAAGGAGATGTCTCGATGATCGCGACACTACGCGTGAGTGTGCAATGCCTCTCTATCGTGCTTGGCTTTTCATAACGGCGCTGATTGTGCGGTAGATCGGGGAGCTGGATAAGCTTGTGGCCGGCGTGAAGCAGAAGCAGGCCATCTGCCTGGCCGCCGTGGCGCAATACGAGAGCGAGATCGGGTTCATCGACCAGGAGGTGCGGCACATCATGGAGCGGTACACGCCGGTGGTCAAACGGCTCGAGGCTCGCAAGCACGAGCGCAAGGAGCTGATCGACCAGTCCGGCGTGGCGGCCCGAGAGTTTGGTGATATCCTCGCGACCACTAAGCAGCGGCTTCGCAACACCACGCACGATCAGGTGCGCAACCTGCGTCACGAGGCCGCGAACGAGCTCTCGGGCGCGCGCGGGTACCCGATCGGGCGCGAGAGCACTGTCTACCAGAAGACTCTGGTGGCACGCAAATAAATATGAAACAAACCCTACGCTGCTGTGTTACAAGCCGCTTACTCTCTATCACGGACTCGAGCCCTTGCTCTCCTCGTAGTCCATTCGGTTGCTCAGATCCAGGTCCCGGAAGGACGTCGCGCGGCTGTTTGCTAACGAGGACGCCGCCGTGGTGTTCCCGACGGCCATGGGCGGCGGCGCGTCCTGGTTGAGCTTCTTGAAGTTGACGATCTTGTGGAAAATGAACTCGAGGATGTGCTTGGCGTCGCTGCGCTCCGGGTCCAGCTTGGGTAGAATGCCGAGGATGTCGGCGCTCTCCTTGACGTAGTACTCCAGATCGTCGTCCGAGCACTTGTTCGTGAGCTGCGCGAGCCGCAGCGATTCGCTCGCAAAGTGTTCGTCCAGATCGAACTGGTCCAGCGCTGGCGGCGGAGGCTCCCGCAGCGTCGGCGGGAACACGGCCGATTTCAATGGCGGCAACGGCAGCTCGAACTAATAACAGACCAAACACAGTCGGTTAGATATGATCGGTGCATCCTCAACGGAGCGACGCGTTGGCATCTAGCTAGTACCTGCGGCGGGATGAGTGTAAGTGGCTCGTGCTTCACGCCGAGTTCCTTGTACAAACTCACGGCCTCGGGGATGAGCGAGGTGTCGAACTTGAACAGCGTGCTGTCGAACAGCTTGGTGAAGTCTTTGGGCAGCTCCTCGCTCTCCTGCATGCACGACCGCAGCCGTTCGCTGAGCGCCTGAGTGTCGGGCAGGCGATTGTACTCGCTCAGGTCCGGGTCTTCAGCGTCCACAGGGTCGAACTGGATGGTCTTGTCCTTGAGCAGCCATCGGAAGAGAATCTCCTGCAGCTTGCTGTTTTCCTCCTTGTCCAGCCACTCGTCTGTGAAGCACTGGGCCGAGCCCATGACCACGAGCCGGCCGGACTTGACAGTCGAACTGGGCACGCACACACTTCCCTCCTGCCACACGGCCACCACAGGCCGGTTCACTGGATACGAGATGAACCCGGACGACAGCACGGGCGCGGAAGGCTTCTTCACGTTCAGTGTCGCGCCGTAGGGATACACGAACGTGAGCCCCTTCTGGTCCTTCTCCATGGCGCCATGCGCCTTGTCGCTGCCCGGGAGATCGCGAACGTTGATCTCTCTCTTGCCTGTGAGCTGATTCACCTACAGAACACCATCACCGCCATTGATAATCAGATACCCCCACCCAACTCTTCAACGGCCTTGCAACTGCGTCACCACGCACCATGCGCGCGATCTCCTTGTTCACAACACCATTCGAGATGAGCACTTCCTTCGGATGGTGGTATTTGTGGTACACCGTGCGGATCACGGCGTCCGGGTTCACGAAAATGCCGTAGCTGTACCATAGAGAGACCAGCCGTCAGTTCCCAATGACTCTCTCTATCGCTCTTGCCACGCAATCAGCAGGGCCTCACTCTTTGAGCCATCCGTTGAGGTTCGTGTCGAACGTCTCTTCGCCGCCCTCGCCCAGCATGAGCAGGATGCTGCCGCCCGAGTGCAGAAACTCCTTGAGCGTGGCGAACTCACTGGAACTGAACCGCTCGCGCACGCCGGCGAACACGAGCAGCTGCGCGTCCTTTATCCGGTCTTTGGACAGATCGTCCTTGTTCACGTCCACTTTGCACGTGGCCTTGAGCTTGCGCGCGAGCTTCTTCATGCCGCTGGTGGGGAAGAACTGCTCCTTCTTGGACGCGTCGAAGAGCACGACGCCGCCTCCATTAGAAGACCCAGCCGCCGCCGTCTTGCCGTTCGCAGGCGCCGCCGGATCCGTGGCCTTCGCCCCGCGGCCGTCGTCCTCCATACTCACGCGTCTTCTCAGGATCTGCTACAACAACGAGACGTCACCTTGAGCTTAAACCCCAAAACCTCACGCCAAGCTCCATCCGCTTAAACGTTTTTCTGCCAAACGATCGATTTCAACAGGATCCACTGTACTCCATTTAGCTATACGTTGGTATACACAACGCTGCATCGCAGACCTGCCAAAAGCGGAGTACAAGAGCTCTTCGACGTGCGTCCGACCGATCCAGTAAGTCGTAAGCGCGGCAAAGCAGCAGCAAGCAAGCGTCCGTCCCCCTCCTCTATCTCTCTCTCGTTGACTATGGCGGCAGCAGACCAGAGCATCGCCATGATGGACGGCACGTACTTCGTGGGCCGCAAGGAGATCCTGGACTGGGTCAACGGCATCTGTGGCACGAACCTGTCCAAGGTCGAGCAGACGTGCACGGGCGCCGTGGCGTGCCAGATCCTGGACTCGATCTACCCGGGCAAGGTGCCCATGTCCAAGGTGGACTGGTCCGCCAACAAGGACTACGAGTACATCAACAACTACAAGGTGCTGCAGAAGTGCTTCACGAACCTCAAGATCGAGAAGCACATCGAGGTCGACCGGCTCGTGCGCGGCAAGTACCAGGACAACCTCGAGTTCATGCAGTGGTTCAAGAAGTTCTACGAGCTCAACGCCAGCGGCATGCCCTACGACGGCCCGGCCCAGCGCGAGAAGGGCAAGGGCGGGTCGCTCTACACCAGCAAGTTCGGCGCGGCCGGCGGCAGCTCGGCGCCATCGCCCACGCTCGGGTCCTCGACCGCGGCCGCGCGACGAAAACCGGCGGTCTCCTCCACGGCCTCGCGCGTGGGCGCCAAGCCGCCTGGCGCGCCCTCGACACTGCGATCCGCGACCGCCAAGCCGTCGTCTGCCGGCGCGGCTTCCTCTGCAGCTGCAGCAGCGGCCGCGGCGGCTGCCGCCCAGCACGAGAAAGAGCTGGAAGAGCTCACGGTCGCGAACGAAGGGCTGACGAATGAAAACGGCGAGCTGCGCCTCGTGGTACGTAGCAAAATGGCAAGCTTCATTGCTGTGTGGATGGATGGAGAGAGCTCACTGCGCTGCGTTGTAATCGCTTTGATCAGGTGGAAGGCCTGGAGAAGGAGCGAGATTTTTATTTTGGCAAGCTCCGCGACATTGAGATCATGCTGCAGGGCGTGGAGGGCGCCGACACGAACCCGCTCGCGCAGAGCGTGTTCAAGATCTTGTACGCCACCGAGGAGGAGTTTGCCGGCGGCGAGGCCGGCGGGGAGGTCCCCGACGAGCACATGTGAGCACCATCATTTGCAGCAGCAACGGCGCCAAGGCTTCCTCCTGATGGAGCGCGCATCAAGTCATATACAGCGAAAGCGAGTCGCGCGTAACCAACCTCACACGAAACACGATTGATTTGGATTAGATTTACTGCTACGAGCGTCGTCTCCAGCGTGGCGTTCGTTGCCATTGCTCTAGTCTGTCTGTGTTGTGGCAACGGTCGGGCTGGGAGCATTGGCGAAACTGCTGGCCGCCTGCTTGGCAGACAGCCATCTTCCACCCGTGCGATTGTGCCATGCCTAGCGAAGCGAAAAGCGAGAGCAAGCAGCTCACGAGCGAGAGCAAGAGCAGGACTGGAAGCCGTGGTGACGACTGCAAGGCCGATGCGAAGGACGCAATAGAGGAGCCGAATGTGCTCATCAAGAGCGTGGTCACGTTCTTCTTCGAGGACGACGCGTTCGCGCAGACCTTCGAGACGTTCGCGCAACGGCATTGCATGGTCTTTGACCTGGACGAAGAGGAGATGAAGCTCGAGTACACAGACATCTACAACCAGTTCCTGGCGCTGTTTGAGGAGAAGCTGGAAGGTGAAGCACAACGCCTTGGACGTGGTGTCGATGGCCTACTCACTCACGCTCTTTGTATCTTGTTCAGACTTCATCGAGTCCCAGGGCGCAACCGTGCAGCAGTTCTACGAGCTCATCCGACAGGCCTACGAGCGTGACCGCGAGTCCAGCATCGTGATCTGCTCGGAGATCCTCGTGGCCACGGCCGACTTTGATGTCTTCGTGCTCATGATGCGGCAGACCAAGGAGTCCATGCTGCTGGCCAAGGGCTGATATACACGCGCACCCATAGATAGACAGATCAGCCGTCTCGTGCAGCTGCCGTCTTCTTGCGCAGTCGGTCAACGAGCGATGGTAATTTCACTTTCTTCTTCTTCTTGGAGCTGTCGTTGCTCGTGGACCACGTCACAGTCGTCGCAGGCTGCTGCTTGTCTTCATTCAAACTGTGGGTCATCTGATTGCCAGCAGCCGCAGTTGTGCTCGTGGCCGAGACACGATGCAGCAGCTTCTGCACGCGATACGCTGGATCCTGTTGCTTGACGCGCTCGAGCGCAGCGTTCTGGGTCTTGCGCTTGGCTCGCCGCATGCGGCTCCAGATCGAGACGGCAAGATTTTGCTCCGGAATCTGCTTCGTCTGCGGCTCTTGCTGCTCGTGCTCTCCATGATTATCCTCAGTGCTGCTGCTAATAGCATCCTCCTCGCCTTCTTCTGCCTGGACTGAGCTCTCAAAGTGGTTGTTGCTGGGCGGCTGAATACCAGGGGAGCTATGGATTCTAGTAGCCATTCGGATGGGCAGGACAGGGTTCTCCCAGCCATCGGCCAGTTCTGGGGGCAGAGCGATCAGCTCGTCCAGATCCACATTCTCAAACATCTCACCGTCATCTGCAGCGACAAGCTTGGCCATCTCCAGCGCATTTGCAAACTTGCGGCGGATCGAGAAGCCTCGAAACGCTGACTGCACGGCCATGGCAGCAGCGATCACGGCCGGATCGTCGCTCTCTGGCTCTTCGTCGTCACACTGTTCCAGCATAATGGCCAGCTGCATGCGCCAGAACCGCTGCAAACATCGCGCAGCACGGTGCTGGCATTGGACAACGCGCCGCCATTGATCGACGGATGACGCTAGCGAGCCTTGCTTCAGAATGTGCGCTCGTCGACGGGCGATAGTCGAGATCCCAATGCGACGTCGCTCGGTCTGCGCTTGATACAGTCGTGCAAGCGAGTCTTCTTGAACCATGGCCTCACGATTCAGTCGCAACTCTCGCTCCAAGTTCTGTCTGTACCGAAAGGCATGGTCGTCTTCCTGGCTCATTTGCTGTCGATCGTGCGCGATTCGTTCCAGCTCTAACCGCCGCAGCCTGAACGACAGCTCGTCTTCCAACGCCATGCAAGTCCTTGCTTGCTGCCGTCGCTGCTCGTCTTCAAAAGCCAGGAGCTGGGTCATAACACGGCGCTGGGTCAGCTCTTCACGTCGCATGTCCGCATTCGCTCGTAGCTCACGCTTTCTGGCTGCGTCTTCTGCGCGCTTTTGCTCCACCAGTCGAGCAGTGTGCAGCTGCAGGAGCTGGGCCAGTACGGCCATGAACAACCGGCGCAAGGTACACTTTTCTTCAGTGAGCTTCTGCTTCCGCTGCCGCTCCTGCTCCAGCTTGAGCAGTCTCCACACGAGCGCTTCCTCTTGAGCCATACGGCTCCTCTCCAGCGATTGCTGCCGCTCCTGCTGCTCGAGGCGCTCATGGAGTGCTCGTGAGAGTTGCTCTTCACGAGCCAGAGACTCACGCTCGCGATTCTCTCGTTCGCGATCGAGCCACAAGCGCACGAGCTCTTCTTCCTGTTGCATCCGACGTAGTTCTAACGCTTCCAGACGTTCGCGCGCGCGCTGCTGATGCACCTGGTCCTGCATTTGCATCTCCATCTCTAGCGCCTGTAGCCAACGCGCAGCTTGCTCTTGCTCGCGCGCCTGTTGCTCCTGGATCTGCCGTCGCCATCGCTGACGCTCCTCCAGTTGGACCTGGATCAGCTGCATTTGCTGGGCTCGCACCTCATTCAGTGCGTCCTGGGAGACGCTGCTGAGGATCTCCTGGTCGTCAATACAGTGCGTTGTTGCTGTTCCCTTGGCCTCTGTAGAGCGTGGCGACTGAGCTGGCGCATGAATCGCATGACCCGATGGCTCGCTTGCTGGATCATCAGTCGGAGTATCGTCTGACGCATTCGAGATTACATCATCAAGCGATCGATCTTGCTCTTCAGCCGGACTAGAGACAACAGCTTCTTCAGGCTTTCGCGTCATGATGATGGAAGGCTCTGCGGTCTTTCGTGCTTCATCCAACTCTGCCTTTTGGTCCTGTGATGGAGTCTTCTTCTCAGGCTCAGACGAAGCGCAAAGAGACCGGTCTTGCTCGATTGATGATGAGCTGAGTATCGTATCACGTAGCTCCTGGAGCTCCAGCTTCATCGGCTGGAAGAAATCCGCCTCGCATTGCTGCACGTTTGTAAGCAGGAGAGCCCATGTCGATCCACCAACAGCAGCAATCTCGTCGTCACCGCTGGTCTCACACTCGCGCAGCACTTGGTCCAGGTCAAGACGCACGTAGAACGGGTCCGGAGACCGTTGTGATTCAAGCGCACACTCTTCTTCTCTTTCTTCGTCATCGGGCTCGTGGAGCGCCGCAAGCTGGGCCGCGAGCTCTCGCTCCAGCTCCAGCCGTTCCTCCGAGTCCATAGAGACGACGCCAGCAGAGACAGCTCAGGGCGCCATCGCCACCCTGCGCATTGGGCGACACTCCGTTCAGAGGTTCTAATTATATCGGGCTGGAGACATGAGAATCCGGCGGCCAATACAGAACGCTCGAAACCCAGCGCGGATGCGCGAATCCAGACTTGATCACCTCTCGTGCCACGTTTTGTTGCAATCAATCCATTGGTCGGTGCACACGGAAGGTAGCAAGGCTCGCTTTATCTGAATCTTCTGGGGAAGATCGTCCCGAATAGAGAAGTTTATACGTCTCACGACGTCAGTTTGCGCCGCGTTTTCTTGGACTTTGACTGGCTGAGTGTCTTAATCTCCTGGCACCAACATGATACAAATTTGGCCGCGTATATCTTGCCGCAATTCAGGAAGCTTATCTTGCAGGAAGTCCTAACGACTGGTGAGATAGATCCCGTTGTCGCTCGAATCTTGCTGCTGCTGGCCATGGACGAGTGTGCGTCCGGTCGGCAAAGTCACGCTGTTCCCTTGATGGCTTTTTACAATTTCTTGGAGATTCTTCGAGGCCCAGATGTCTCAATTGAAAATGGAGTGCAAGGCGTCAGTGTCAGTGATGTCCAGCAAGCGTTTGATGATAAATGGGAACATTGGAAAATCGGCTTCAGCCACTTTGTGCAGCTGGAAGTTGAGCCGACAGAGGAGTGTCTGTGGCACATGCTGTCCCGTCGAGCAGCTAGTGTCTTTTCGAGAGATGAAGGGAGAGCAGACAATTCATTCCAGTATTTACGTGCGATGCAAGGGGTCTGTCGATCGGCTCGATTCATTGAGCACGAAAGCTCCAGTAGAAACGGTTTGCGTGTTCATGAACGACCCAGAGCCTATATTATGCTCTTGATGCGACGGACGAAGCGAGAACAAAGAGCTTCTACGTGCTGTGCATGGAAGGATTTCAAGACTGCGATTTCGTACCTGATGTGTGAGCGAGCAACTGAAAATGCTTTTGGGTCCGCGGTGGAACGTGAAGCAAATGCTCCAAGATGACCTGCGCAGGTATGACAAGATGAAAGCAGTCTTGCTGGCGTCCACGAGCCCAATGCCAAAGTACTTTAGCAACGAGAATGGGGATGCCGTCAGAGTGGAGCCTCCAGCATCGACTGACAGCGCCAGAAGCCTGGAAAGGCTGAAGACGAGTGTTAAAAGGCAGAGAGGCTGAGTTCCAATGCATGGGCAACAAGCCTGGGAACTCGTAATGCCATGCGTTTTGAGCGTACCGCTGCGTCCATGAGCCTGCACCGTTCCACATGGAGATGGAGCCTGTCAGTGACCTGCGTAGGCAAGCAACGCAGGAAGAAACCATGACGAATCGATCATCCGTTTGCGTGTTTCTTCTTTTCCTAGTACTATACAAGATTCCCTCAACGGCCGCTGCCTCAATTTGTGCCGGGCATGAGGCTGTAGTAGACCGTCGTGACGAACTTCTGCTTGTACCGGTTGGTGATGCCGAGCACCATCATGCCGTCCTTGATGGCCGTGCAGTATAAATGATTCAGCGCCACGTGCTGCGGCACGGGCAGCAGGCGGCAGTCCACGCTGGGCGGGGCCTTGTTCAGAATGATATGGCGCAGATGCGGCGGCAGCGGGGGCGGCTCCTTCGTGTACTCGTCAATGTCCGGGATCTCGCGCGTGTACACGCCGTCGTCCACGTTGCCGTCCTCGTCCTCGAGCTGCTCAAAGTCCGAGAGCGGCACAAAGTCCGACACGTCCACAAAGTTGTTCACATTGCCCTCGACGTCCGCGACCGTGAGCTGATCCGGCGCGAACCGCCACTCGTCGTCCACCACGAACTTGTACGCGTGCTTGCCGCGCGTGAGGTTGGCGATGTACGTGAAGTCGTTGCCCGAGCGGTGCATGGGGCACTGCTTGGACCAGCCGTTGAACGTGCCCGTGATGTACACGTTGCGCCCGCCGTGCTCCCAGCGGAAGACCATGGGCACGGAAAGGTCCTTGCCGGCCAGACCCACATCGCTCTCCACGGACAGCAGGCCGCCGCCCTTGCCGTCCAGCTGCGAGGCCGGCAGCGACGTCGACAGGCTCGAGGACGACTCGGACGACGCGTGATCCACGTCCATGGCCTCACTGGGCGCGTACACGGGGTCGCGCGCACCGCCGCGCTGGTTCTCGTCCTGCGCGTAGTAATTCCGCTGCGCATGCTGCTGCTGGCTCGGCGGCTGGTTGTAGCCCGAGTGGTACGCTTGGCCGGCTGCTGCCGGATCCTCGCGGTGCGAGGGCGGTTGGCCACCACCGCTGCCCTGGCTGTAGTACTGCGGGTGGTGGTGCATGGGGTAGTTGGCGTTGTTGTTGGGGTTCGTGCCCAGCTCGCCCTGGTTGGCGTCGTGCTCCTTACTCGACGCGCTGCCCATGGCGCTTGGCTCTTGCTCCTCTGCTGCTGCTTGATCTCTCGCCCCTTTGGAATGTGGTCCGAATAGAGAATAAACGCGAGTCACGCGCGACCTTCGCGCGACACGCAAAACGCGAACTTAGCCAACACGTCGGAAACGTGGCCGTTGCGATGAACGACGAGATGGGGGAAACGTACTTAACACGAGATTGGGTTTTGTATCTACTGTGCGTGCAAGATCTATAAGTCCGGGTCAATGTCAGTTGCTGCTGCTGCTGGTACTGCTGCCATTTGGAAGCGCAGAGACGACTGGAGACTGGACTGGAATGTGAACGTTGCAGGCTGGAGAGTGAAATCTGCGACTGCTTGAGCCACTGGTACCGGGGTCTGGTGCATGCGCATTTCGTCATCGTCGCCGTTGTTGAGCACCGCAAAGACGTTCTGCTGGTTGTATTTGGGCTGGATTGGCTTCATCTTGCGCTGACTGTTGTCCTGCATCTGGGCAGGATTCGTATCTTTTGCAGCCTGCATAAAGCAATAAGCCAGGGACACGTCATATATCGATGCATAGGATCCATTTTGCAGGCGGTTTTCGTACCGTCATGGTGCTCAGGAATCCTTCGAAGCCCTTGGGCTCTACGTGCGTCACTGGTGGAGGGTTCCTAGTTCCACAGAAACATATCAGTGGACAGCAATTTTTACAACACGAGTGTGTGCAACTCACAGTTGGAACGTTGGCGGCGCGAGCACAAAGGTCGGCGGGGCCAGCACGACGTCGTTTCCAGCAGCCACAGCAGCACCATTAGCCGGCCGCTTGGTCTTCTTCTTGTTATTGGCTGCGGCCATTCGCTCATCGAAGTTTCGGAAGTCATCCGACAGGTGCGCTGCCTTGGCCACTGTCTTCTTCTTGTGGCTCTTGGCTGCCTGGCGAGTGCTCTTGTCAACTGCGATCACAGCTTGCCTAGACACATCGAACATATTGTGTCAGACAGGCCATTTGTATTGGATCCCATTGCAATTCCCAATGTACCGTTGATCGTGCTTCTTGAGCGTCTTTAGAGATGACTTGCCCGTCATCTTGTGCTTCTTGCCGCCGCCATTGCCTTTTCCTGCATCGGCCAAGCGCAATACAACGCCTTTTAGCCACCCAAGCTCACAGCCAATTCGAAGCAGTGACTAGGCCACACACACAAGAGACGCAGTTGCGCTCGGCTCTCCCATGCAGCTGCAGGAGAACGCTCAACCCATCGCATCGACCCTCACCATTCGCCTTCTTGCCCATGGTAGCTCTTCGTTTTGAAATTCGGTACATGGTGCCAGTCCAAAGCCCGGTCCCGGATTAACCGGTTCACCTCTCATATGGTAACCGCGAATTATTTTTTTCTGAGATGAGATGGGTCCCTTATATGGAAGAATTACAGTATGAGCGGCTCCGATTACCTTCCCCATTTCCAGAGAAATCACCATCAGCTGAAGCCACTCACTTGATCATGGTAATGCGCTCGCTCCGTCTCGCTCCCCTACGCATCCCTGCCTGCCCACGGCTGACACCCGCATGCGTGCCTCGTGTCTCTTCTGTGTCCCATTAGGCGGAGTTCCGACAGGCCAAGCACACCATCATCCTGGTCCAATACACGCGCGACCCCAACTCGCGCACGTACCTGGACTTTGAGTCCGTGAACGGCGGGATGGACGGCGTGGTCAAGATGTACGAGTCCAAGCTCAAGCAGCTCAACCCGAACATGAAGAACATCACGTACGATATCCAGGAGCTGTACAACTACATCGACTCGCTCACGGACCTCAGCGCGCTTGTGTACGTTTTGCGTATCTTTCTCTTTGATTGGCATGGCGTCGTGCTTACACTGCTACTCTGTCTCTGCACAGTCTGGATCTGGAGACCAAGACATACCTGCCCTGCGGCAAGGAGTGGATCAAGAAGAAGGTCTTCCAGGTGCTGAAGAACCAAGTGGCGTAGTCAGGAAGATGTGAATCCAAAATGAGCTGCTCGCTTGTCCATCGCGTGTCCATTCGTTGTCAAAGAGAAAGCGCAGGGAGGGAGGGGGAATCCATTGTACATACCGCTACCGAGATCAGCTCAATAAATGAATGGCAGACGAGTGCGTGCACGAGTTCCGCGTGCGTTTGTTCTCCCAGAAAGATCTTCATGCGCTTGTCACGAGCGGCTGCCGCGCCGCCTGGTAGAGATAGTAGTACTGCCAGAGCACCAGGAATCCGCATACGCCCGTGGTCCATGAGGCCGGATGGGCTCTCTGTCCTAGCGTCTTGGTGAAGAGTGCGGCCATGACCAGCAGCCACAGCCCCACACACGCCGCATCAAACGCTTCCATGTCTCTTCGGCGGCCAATTATGGGGAGGGATGACCTGTGTCTTCCCGCACGCTTTGGTTTGATACAGTCCGGTTTTGTCATTGCCGACGCCCCCCCCCCGCTTTTGTCACTCAGCTCGGCAGTTGCCGTTAGAGAGCCAAAACGCAAGACCACGATGGCGCAAGACGGCGACGGCGAATCCGACATGATCAAGCTCGTCAGGTGACGACCCAAGAGCTCGTGCGCACACGCGAGTAGCATATCCTTGTAGCTGACATTCTCCGCTTTCCACTGGTGTGTGTGTGTCTGCTTCTAGCGCTGAGGGCCACGAGTTCTACGTGAGCCGGCAGTGCGCCATGGTCTCCGGCACGATTCGCGCCATGCTTAGTGGTAAGCGCCCACGTCTCTCTCCTGTAGCCACGGCAATCAATCGCATAAGCCAGCGACCGAAGCACTGATGCATTTGTGCTCGCAACGCAGGCCAATTCACGGAGCGCAAGGGCGAGATCACTTTCCCGGACCTGAGTGCGCCGATCCTAGAGAAGCTGGTGCAGTACATGTACTACAAGACCCAGTACACGGACAGCACGACGCGGTTCCCGGACTTCGTCATCGAGCCGGAGATCGCCATTGAGCTGCTCATGGCCGCCAACTACCTCGACTGCTGAGGCTGGAGGAACGCCTCGCCAGGACAGCCCCTCCGTCTATAGCTAATATATAAACGCGACCCCCCATCCATCGCGATCGAAACGACGGCCTTGCTGACGTGCTCTGGCATGCTGCTGCATCGCTACCGGCGCCGCCTGCGGGCGTATCTGCAGCTGGGCATCACCCTGCAGAGCTGGTTCGCGCTGCTGTTCTACCCAGTCTCGTTCCTCCTGCTTGTCGAGAAGGTATCTCTCTCTATCCATGACCTTTATCCTCTCCAGCCTTGGCCACTGAGCGAACCATCCGTCCTCCTCCAGTTGCAGAGACTCGAGTACAGCTCCAGCTTCGCGCGTGGGCTGCATGCCGGCGCGTTCGTCGTGCTGGCGTTGGCCGATCTTCTGCGGTACCGATTGGGCACGCTGGGCAATCTGCAGCAGAACGTGTTCTACCTCACGGGCTTTCTCTTTCTCTCGCTCTGCCCCGTGGCGCCGGCGCTCGTGTACGCCAACTTGGTGGCCGAGCACCGCCTGCCGTTCGACACGGCCGTAGGCTGCGTGTTCCTGGTGTTGCTGACGAGTGAGGTCGCGCTGGGCACGCTCGTGCTCAAGGAGCTGCTGCGACAGGAAGCCGCGCGCTTCCTGCGTCTGTGCGACGATGAAGACGACAAAGCCATGAGCCCACGAAAGCCTGAGGCTGGAGTGCCGTCACGAGCAGCATCGCTTTAGGCCAGGCTCAAACGCCAAAGCTCATGATGCGTCGCATGGACCAATAAATGAGGCGTTTTCCCTGGCGTCGCTTCAGCTTCTTGGGTCGCATTTCCACACAGACAGGGAGTGCACCACCATGTCGGCCTTGCGCAGCATGGAGACGACCCACAAGAGCACCGTAAAGCCGCCCTTCGCTGCATGCCTTCGAGACCATCAGTGCTTCACATGTGTCTGCCTGCTTTGTAGACAGTGCTGCGCTGCAAAGTAGCGGTCGTGGGCGACGCGACCGTGGGCAAGACTGCGCTGCTCCAGGTGCTCAAAAGCACGGGCCACGATTACCCCAAGAACTACGTCATGGTGAGTGATGCAGCGTGGCTCCATGGGAGGCCAGTCAGAGTAACTCACAAAGCGTGCGGCGGACAGACCTCGGGCGTGGACTTGTGCATCAAGAGCATCCCAATCCCGGACTCCAACGTGGTCGTGGAGCTGTACCTCTTCGACTGCGCGGGCCAGAGCATTTTCAACCAGCGCGAGTTCGGCACGGTCCACGTAAGATGCTGCATTGATCCCATGTTCTCCCTTCGGACCTGATGCCTGGCTCCCTCTGCCGCCGTCAAGTACAAAGACGCCTCCATCGTCATGGTGGTCTTCGACATCAACAACAAGGAGTCGTTCAAGTCCTGCGCGAAATGGTACCAGGACGTGACCACGGCGTCGCCCAACCACAACCTGCCAGGTTGGTTGTCTCTCTGTCGCTCTGTTGGTCTGCATTCGCCCCATCGCACTGAGAGAGCTGGAGACGAATCGCTGTAGGCATCCTCGTTGGCAACAAGATCGACCTGAGGGAGAACAATCGAGACGCCATCACGACCAAGGACGCCAAGGAGCTGGCGGACCGCAACGAGATGAAGTACTTTGAGACCTCGGCGGTGCGTTCTGCCAGTCGTGAGGAGCAAGCAGCTTGAAGCATGCTAACCAACCGAACTCCTGCCTCACCACAGCAACAGAACGCGGGCATCGAGGCGCCGTTCACGTACGTGGCCGAGTGGTTCTACAAAAAGTACCAGAACGCAGCGCAGCGCGCTTGACGAGCGAGCCTCCGCACTCATCAGATATATCCGATTGCTGATCCCTACCGGATCTTGGCCCTTTATCACATGGCTGCGTCCATGGAGGTGGGACCACGAGGGTCAAGGCTGTAGGAAGCAGTTCAACCCTACCATAATCCCTCTTTTCAACGAATCATATGCAATCTTGATCTTTCAAGCTTGAAAGCTGAACCAGTTTATACTGCTTTTTGTATGAGGTTTACAGGTTCAGACGACCATCTACATCCGGAAAAATCAGACTTGCCCGCTTTCTACACTCCGATTTTGCGCCAATCGGAAGTCGGTATTATGTAGAAACCGGGCGGGCATGTCACTGGGGGCGGCGGATCTGAACGTCAGACGCGGAGGATGATGGGATCCACGTGCGCTCTCTCTCTGCCAAGTGCTGTTGGCTGGCGACCGGGACCGACCAAGAGTTGGGTCTGCGCATGACCCCGCAGAGCGACCAGGTGAGGCCTTTCCCGCGTCAAATCCCACTCCATCTTGAGCTCTTGACGGGTCAGAATGGAAGTCGTAAAGAGCTCTACATGCACGTTCGGGCTCTCGCCCAACCAAGACGGCGAGTGTGTCGTGACTCTGGCGTCCTTTTGCCATGGGGACTACATGCTCATGCGCTACTGGTACCTGGCCGTGGGTCTGCTGGCGATCCTGCCAGCGTCGTACAAGTACAACGCCGCCTTGGGCAATGCAGGTATGACTGGCAGACAGCTGAGCTCTTCATTTGTTGCGGGTCAAAGAGGAATACTGACTGATGGCTCTGTCGTCAGACGCCAAGCTCCAGCAACGCAGCTTCCTCATGTGCATCTACGCGTCTGTGACCTTCATCCTGCGCGCCATCGATCCGAAAAGCTACGGCCATATCCTGCCTCGCGCTGTCTCGAACCTCCTGTCGTACACGTGCACCGACGCATTGGTCACCGTCATGTATGCTATAGCACCTAGGGCTGCGCATGCGGGTGCCACACGTTGAATCAAAGCGCTAATGCTGTCTGTGCGGTGCGTAGGATCCTGTCGCTGACCTATTGGATCTCGATCGTCCAGGGCATGTCTCCATCCGACGCCACGACTAGGCTCAAGGTTTTCCAAGGCGGGGCGATCGCGTTCATCTGGGGATTCGACCTCATTGCGACCATGAGCACGTTTGCCTCCAAGGGCTTTGGCGGGATTGGTCCGCCCGTGCAGCTTTACGTCTCGGCTGTAGTGCTGACCGTCATCAGCTTCCTGTTCCTCATCTACGGCATCCAGATCTTGCGTCGGCTGCACATGATCGACAAGATGGTGCTCGTGCGCCGCAGCATCGCGGCCGCGTATCCGACCTCCAAGTCCTTTGACTACAAGGACAGCGATGCTGCGGCTATCATGGCCGAAGTGCCCGTGAAGAAGATGAACAAGCCCACCTGGCGGATCTACAAAGTGCTGATCCTCGTGGAAACGATCGCGCTGGCTTCGATCGTGGGGCAGGTAACAGACCTGCTCGACTGCCTGCTTGGAGGATGCATGATACTGAGCTATCGATATGATTGCAGATCTACGTCGCGCTGACGCGGCAGACTGAAGAGTGGGTGGAGCTGGAATGCGCGAATGGTCATCACTGCCACAAACTCCGCGCTCGGATCCAGGTGCTGCACTGCTTCCAGGTATGAACCAATGTCCTGTTGAACTATGACGACGCCCTGGAAATCTTACGTGTCTGTTGTGTGTGGCTCAGTACGTGTGCATCTGGATCATCATGTGGACATTCCGCAAGACGGACAAGCGCAATTCCGAACCGGACATGGCGTCGCAAGTATGATATGGGCGAGGTGGAGTTAAATACCCGGAGCGAATACGTCGACCGCCAGGCCATATAATTTGCCAGATCACGTGCACTCTGTGGTGATTGCAGTCGGCAGTTGTGCTCCTGCGATGAAGACCCTCGCCACTCCGTCGTTCCAGTCGAGTCTTCGCCAGTCCAACTATTTATTTCGTCGCCTCGTGCAGTGTGCGTCGGCCTTTGTTTCAGTAACGTCCGGTAATCTCTGTGTGAATGCTGTTTAATATATCAACATGGAGACGCGCTTCTTCACAAAGCGCCAGTCAAGAATACTGTTAGCTGCACTGAAGTCAATCTGACCAACGAGCAGCAGCAAGAGTCGCAGATGGGCCACACTGGGGGCGGTACCAAGAGTATCATCCTCTCTTTCGATTGCGCCGATTAATAAACATCATCAGCTTGGCAAATACACGACACAGGCGTCGACCGCTCGTTCGGTGTAGTTGAACGTGATTGTCCCTGAATTTTCTCATGCATGCAGTTATTTTCTGCTGTTTTCTAATCAGTTTTGGTGCATAAAGCGCTTCGGGAGTCCGTAAATTTGACGCTTGTGACTCGGGCAGCCTGTAACAGCAAGCGTGCTCTGCGGGTATTAGCGGCTTCGGCCCACAGCTGGAGCTCCAATGCTGAAGTCTAAGCTGGAGAAGAGCTCACAATAATGATGATGATGCACGCAGGTTGATGATGCACCACCAACCGGTGCTGCCCTTCATATTGAAAACATTCGGAGCGCCAACCCAAAAACTCTTCTCGTGGCTCTTCTGGGTCCTCCTCAATGCGGAAGCCCCAGACACGGACAGTTGCACGACGCCAGCACCAGCCAGTGTTCAAGTCGTGTGGACCCTACGTTTGTCCCATCTTGGTCCGTGGGCTCATGGTTCCAAACATCCGGAGCGCCGCGCTCTTGAATTGATTTGAGACTCAGAACGTGTCGCTTAAAATACACGCATAGGCCATGGTCACCAGGTTCCCTCCAGTGGCTGCACGACCGCATGATCTTGGTGCGGTGGTGACCCCATCGAAAAAGGTGCACCCAGGGGGCCATTACTCACGGCCGCATCCATTCGTCAGCTGACCCAAGAGCCTGCGCGTGGCCCTTTTGCAACGACCGCTTCAGCGATTTCGAGATCGCCATCTCGTGCTTGTTTGGTGCGTGTACGCGGCCTGTGTGGCGACTGACGTGCCTGTTGATGATGGCCTGCCGTTGCATTGAGAAACACCCGACATGTCCGCCTCCATTTAGACCCCACGAAAGCGAGACCAGCGAGAGCCGCGCGGCGCTTGATTCACTCTCTTTACCTGAGGAGCAGAAGAAGCAGCAGGGTGCGAACTGGATCCGATGGCCGAAGCCACCTGCGCCTACGGACTCGCGCCCGACGCGCTGGGCGCGTGCGTCTTGACGCTGGCGTCGTTCTGTCGCACGGAGTATCGCACCACTCAGTATCTCTATACCATCTTCGGGTCCATCGCACTGCTCGCAGCGGCCTACAAGTACTGGCAGGCCGTACGCTACAGCGGTAGGCTCTGTCAATGGATGGATGCAACCTCCTTTCTGCGTAGCTCACTGGCTGTATGCAATTGATGTACACAGGCACCTTGCTTCAGAAGCAGAGCTTTCTGCTGTGCATGTACGGCGCCGTGACGTTTGTGCTGCGCGCCATCGACCCCAAGAGCTACGACCACATTCTTCCTATGGCAGTGTCCAGCTTTTTCAGTTACTCCTGCACGGACGCACTGGTGACCGTCTTGTACGTAGCGAGTGCTGTCTTTGCTACGTCGCTGTGGCTCCTGAGAGCTGACGGATCGTCTCCTGATCATGAACAGCATCCTTTCCCTGTCCTACTGGGTCTGCCTCGTGCAGGGCATCCCGTCGTACATGCTGTCGCCGCGGTTCAAGCTTTGCAAGCGCATCCCGATTGCGTTCATCTGGTCCTTCGACTTCTTCGCGACCATGACCAACTTTAGAGACAAGGGTTTTGGCGGGATCTCGCGAGTCGCGCAGCTCTACGTCTCGGCCGCCTACATCGGCGTCGTGAGCTCGCTGTTCGTGTTCTACGGCATCAAGATCCTGCAGCGGCTCAACTCCATCGCCAGGTTCGCGGCCACCCAACCAGTGTCCAGGGAGAACGCCAGCGTATACTCGATGGACATCCAGGACGTTGACGAGATCAACGAGCCGGCCAAGAACACCAAGCCGTCCACGCGGATCTTCAAGGTGCTGATCGTGACCGAAACGATATCGCTTGTCACGATCATCAGCCAGGTGTGTAGCAGGCCCTTAAGAGCGCTTGGCTGCACGAGCTCAAGACTGATGATGGTGACTCTCCCTTGTAGATCTACGTGGCTCGATACAGACAGACCCACTCCTGGACCGAGAGGGATTGTGCCAGCGGTCTCAATTGCCAGGCCATCGAAGCCAAGATCCAACCGCTGCACTGCTACCAGGTGAGTTACTGGGACAACACTAGCTTGCTCCATTGGATCGATCTCTCTAACTCGTTCTGCTCGGTGTAGTACGCATGCCTCTGGGCGATTCTGTGGACATTCCGCCGGACGGAGAAACGCGGAAGCGATCTCGGATGAAGAGATCAGCATCTAGGATAGAAGTATTTATTATGCAATAGAATCCACAAGCAAACAACGGCAGCACTTCATCCGGTTACAATTGCACATCGTGGCCATCGGTGGGCGTTCTCAGCTTCAAGGTACTGGGCACTAGCAAGCAGCGCATTTGCTTGAAGAAGGCGATACAGGAGCGCATCTTCAGTGCTGCTCATGGGGGCTCCAGGAATTCCTGCAGGTCTTCATTGAGGATCTCAAGTCAGCAGGCCTGCGGGAACACCAGGCCGAACACACATATATGTACGGATACAACCAGCAAGCCATCAATCGAAATCATACCGAGAACGTGTGTGTTCCTGTTTAACGGCACGTTACACACACTCGTCCATCCATTCCTTCACGATGGCTCTTTTTCCGCCACTTCAATGCTCGCCTGCTCGTCGAGATTGTGCGCGTGAACCTGTGGCTGCCGTGAACATTTTGGACATGGATGCGGCCCTGATGAGCTGACCTTTAGTCGCGCCCCACGCCTAAAGTGGCTTTGACTGACTGTCGCACGAGACCACCCCACACCAGGCATCATGGTGTGATCGCTTTCTCAACGCTGAAGACCTCGGTGTCAAGCCGAGCCGGTAAGCCAAACGGATGACGTTTGGCTCGATAGGCTTGACCGGCTCGGATTGCCACATCAGTCGGAGCGTAATCTTCAGCTCTTGATGGACTTGGTCGATCTCACTCTCAATGTATGATTCAGCACGTACTCAGCTTCTAGTAGATGTCGCTTTTCTGGATCGGCTGAGAGCCGTTGTGCATCTCCAATCGGCTTCCTCTGTCCCAAGCATCTCTGTTCAATCCATTGAGGTCAATGGTCAAGGTTGAGGCCCGTGACGCCAAGACGCTTTCCCCCTGGAAGATTATAGAGCATCAATCCATGAGGTCTACGTGCGACCTACAGGATACACCGCTCATGACTGCTGTCTCTTGGCTTTTCGAAAGGCACTGACGTAGCTCCGATCAGAACCTGTGACAATTGATTAATCCATACAATTATGTATCAATTGTCAATGATAAGCTGCAAAAGGTATACACGTATTATTTGTTTATTATGTATGACTGTACAATTCGATACATATCTAACCGTCATAAGACATGTACCTGCAACAATTAATTAAAAAATGTGAAGCGGGCAAAAGCTAAGGTACCGTCAGCATAGTGGCACTTTGGTCGATGCGCATACCAATCAGAATGAAGATTCGCAAGCCGCTCCTTTCCATCCTACCGCCCCCACAGAACGCTTCCATCCGCTGCCATGACACTCAATGTGACCAGTGCTACATGCGAGTACGGCCTGGTGCTTGTTGCGGCGGGCAGCTGCGACACGACCATCGCGTCCTTGGACTACACGAGCTACAAAGTCGTGCGAGCCAGCTACGGCGCCGCCGGGCTCGTGGCGCTCTTCGCAGCTGCATACAAATTCGGACTCGCGCTGCAATTCAACGGTGAGAAAGGGGATTGTTTATCTGTTCGAGGTGCAATGGACACTGATATGTAACTCATTTGGAAGGCGCAAGGCTGCAAAAGTACACGTTCAGCCTCTGCATGTACGCCGCGGCCACGTTTGTCTTGCGCTCTGTCGACCCGAAGAGCTACGGCCACATTTTCCCCATTGCGATTACGAATTTCCTCAGCTACACGTGTACAGACGCCCTGCTCACGATCTAGTACGTATCAGGCGCTTGTCGCCTATGGTTCCGCTGCTTCAATTGTACTGACGGGATGCCTTCTACTGATGCAGTATCCTGTCCCTGACCTACTGGATCTGCCTAATCCAGGGCATCTCGCCAACTGAGAAGTCTTTGAGACTGAGAATGTTCGAGTACATCACGATATTGGCCATTTGGGCCTTCGATACCGTTGCAACCATGACGACGTTCCAGTCCAAGGGCTTCGGAGGCATCACCACGCCGGTGCAGCTCTATATATCAGCCGGGCTGCTCTCGAGTATCAGCCTCACGTTCATCTTCTACGGCGTTCGGATTCTCTATCACCTCAGCGTCATCGAGAGGATCAATCTGGCGCAGCGCAGCCTTCGAACGGCCAATCAGACCAAGAGCGCTCGCTTTATCAACGACTACGGCGAAGTCAGCGACTCCAGCGACTCGCAGATGACGCCGGTGCTGAGTATGTCGATGAAAAAGCCCTCGTGGCGGATCTACAAGGTGCTCATCTTCACGCAGAGCTTCGCGCTGGCGACCATCGTCGGCCAGGTTCGTAGATGCAACTGCTTCTGTGTCAAGGAAGACATGCTGACATGCTACTATTTAAAGATCTACACTGCGCACTCGAGACAGACAAAGCCGTGGAAGGAATTGCGATGCGCCAACGGCCTCAGCTGCGACATCCAAACCCACGTGGAGATACTGCACTGCTTCCAGGTGAGCGCCGCTGTCGCGCATTGTTGTCTTTCTTGTGTTCTCACGCGATGGATCCCCTGGTGTTTGATGAATTGCTTTGTGCAGTACGCGTGCTTGTGGATCATCATTTGGGTGTTTCACAAAACGGCCAAGAGCGATCGAGAGCAATTGACCACCATTCCTGCCTGAGAAGCTGTTTCTCGGATATTTATTGCGCGAACCGAATTGGGCAACAGCGCTCTGCAAAAGTCGTAGCCTCAGCAGAGTCGTGTAACGGACATTGGTCGAATTTCCAGACTTTTTGCTTCGATCGCAAAGAGCGTGACACAGTCCAACGTGAGCTTCGTCGAGGGCAACGTTAGTGCATGTATTCATATCGCAATGGTTTGAGGAACATTGTTGGAGGTGCTCACGCTGTGGAATAAAATGGTTTCGCCATGTGCTTCCTTGCCTTTGGGCGGCTCTTGGGATGCATCCCGACTGACTACCATCTCCTTAGAAAATCTGATATAAATCAATTGATACAAGTATTCATTTATAATGTATAAATTGGTTTTCAAAGGTCAATATGTTTATCAGTAGATATAGGATTCCTCTGTAACACATACGTATAGAATAATAAAGTATATACATTATTGAAATCTAGAAGATAGCCAGTCCATCGAGTTTGCCCATCTTAATGGTACCCGTTCAGGAGTGTAGGTCGCATGTTCTGGGTGAGATTCAAAAAGCTACGAAACTCCACAGCAGAAACCTCCAATGCCAGGGAACGTCACCAGCGCCACGTGCGAGTACGGCCTGGCGCTCGATGCGCACGGCGGCTGCGTGGCAACGCTGGCGTCGTTCGACCACACGAACTACACGATCACGAGGTATGCCTACGGCGCGGCCGGGTTCCTGGCGCTCTGCACGGCCTCGTACAAGCTCAGACTGGCGCTGCAATACGACGGTGCGATGTTTAATCGATACGGCTGCCATGGCGAAATCAGAACTGATCTGTTGAGGATGGCTTATGGCAGGCACACGGCTGCAGCAGTACAGCTTCGCGCTGTGCATGTACGCAGCCACGACGTTCGTGCTGCGCGCGATTGATCCCAAGAGCTACGGCCACATTTTCCCCATCGCGATCACGAACTTCCTCAGCTACACGTGCACAGACGCGATGCTCACGATCTAGTACGTTGGTCTTCGTGCAACTGGCACTGACGCTTGCATTTGCTGCAATGCACTAACAGCCGCCATTTCTCTCCACTGGGTCCAGCATTCTGTCGCTCACCTACTGGATCTGCCTGATCAAGAACACGTCGCCAGGCGCCAAGCCCATGTCCTTGCGCGTGTTTGAGTGCGTCTCGATCCTGTGCATCTGGACGTTCGACATCACAGCCACCATGACCACGTTCCAAGACAAGGGCTTTGGCGGGATCAAGACCGAGACCCAGCTCTACGTCTCGGCGTCCATAATAGCCTTCATCAGTTTCACGTTCTTCGTCTACGGCGTGCGCATTCTCTACCATCTCAGCATCATTGAGAAGATCGCGATCATGCAGCGCAGCCTTACAGACCAGGCGAATAGTGAGAGCTACAGCCGCCACCACCAGAGCGTGGCTTCGGAGATGTCCCAAGTGATGCCGATTCTGCCCGGCGCCAGACAGAGACCTTCCTGGCGGATCTACAAGGTGCTCATTTTCACCGAAACGATATCATTAGCGACGATCGTGGGCCAGGTTCGTGCCTTTTTCCACGCAATCGCAGTGTAACAGGTTCCCTGAGTGTTCCTTGGCGCAAACAGGTTTATGTGGCCCATTCGAGACAGAAGAAGCCGTGGAAGGAGCTGGAATGCGCCAATGGGTTTAATTGCCAAGATCTCCGCGTCCATCTACAGCTGTTGCACTGCTTCCAGGTAAGATTTCAGTATCCTTTGCACCGATTTCATTGCCCGATGGCTAAGTTTTTTCTGTATTCACTTATATTTCAAAATTCCAATCCAGTACGCTTGCATTTGGATGGTTCTTTGGGTTTTCCGCAAGACAGACGCAAACAATCGGCAGGAGAACGTGATATCTCAAGTTTGATGCTGACCAGTGCAGCAATTCTTCCTCAATATATTTATTTTGAACTAGTCAACGAATCTGTGAGGACATGAATGAAGGCATATAAAGACGTGATTGGTGCCCAGCTGTACAGCACATTGATTGTTGTTGTCAAAGCTCAAGAACATTCAACCAGGCAGAGGCCCGACTGAGCTCATTGAGAATGACGCAGAAGTGAACATTGCGATCGTACTATTTTCCCGCTCTTGCTACTAGAGTGGTTCCCATCATATTCGTCGCTGACACACTGGATGCGTCTAATTCGATGTATTCCACTCTCAGATATGACGTCCGGGCTCGATATTTCAGTATCGCTGGTCAATGGGGTTTCGACACCGGTACGACAAAAGAGTGCCTTCAAGAAGAAAGGCGTTGGATGCAAACGTAGCTCTTCGTTTCAGCTTCGATGATCATATGCATCATTCCGGTTCTTCGGCTTGCTGGTCTTATGGCGTCTGAATGAGGTCGAAAAGATCGAGCTCGTGCGGTACAATCGCCCGAGGTTGAGCAGTGAGTCGTTCGAGCTACCAGCCGATGATCGATCCTCTGCGCAAGAGCCATCAAAGCGAATTGAATTCGGTTTTCCATCTTTAGGGAAACGTCAGGTACACAGCTTTTGAAATGCTGAATTACCCATTTCATTTGTGCTCACTAGGCCTTTGTCGGGTGGAAGATAAGGCCGAAAGAATGGATGGAGCTTGGGTGTGCAACCGGATTCCACTGCGATAGTATCTCCAGGGACGCTCGACTAGCTTCTGGTACAATGAGCCTGTGTCGCTCTCGCTGATTGCACGCTGCTGGAGCTAATATCGCTGCTGTTACTGTAGTACGTTAGCCTCTGGATTCGTTGATGGCCGGTTGACACGGTCGGCCAAAGCATTGATCCATATCAACTGCCTGGGTCACAACAAACGGGGCATTGTTTGAAGCAGCCCGTCGTCATATGAACTTGCAGGCCGCCCCCAGCTTATCTTGCGGCAAATAATTGAAGAATGCTTATGGCCTCTTCCCGAACGCAGTCTCGAACATCGACATTGGGGATCTTGGTGCGGCACTGCAGATCGAATTGCAGGTCTCCATGAAAATGCAATAGGCAGAGCTGCGTGTGTCGCTTGGGCGCTCTGCTACTCAGAAGAATGGGAGCCTGAATGCGTGGCGTAAATACACACTGTGTCTTTACAGTTGCGTCATCACATTTGCAAGCAGTGAAAGCCGGACCATGGGAACCAAAGCGAAGGCGGTTCTTCCGTCGGTGCTCATCGCTGCTGAGCAAGCGTGGGATGACCACCATCCCTCGTGCGCATGGGCTTTACCAAAGACATGATGAGGCTGGAGATGGGGCGTGTACTGTTTGGAACATTGTCGATGAACGAGTCAGTCATCTACACAAGCGATGCCGCTCAATCCAAGTAATGACTGAATGAAGCCGCTCATGTAGGTATGCGCATGACTGGCTTCGATGACACCCCTTGGGCTGTCTTTTACTATCGGCTGGAGCTCCCTGCGCAGTCAAATCCCAAACTTCAACCTTGATATACGCGATAATGGCCACTGTTGCCAGTTTTGGATTTCTTGTATCAGAGCTCAGGAATAATCACTGGTCCCAAGATGGGCTCATCATTCAATCAATTTACCAGCCGGTGGGCATCATCCGTATGCGTTAAGGATGCGCAGAGAGGCTTGATCCCTTGGACCACCCAGTTTCTATTTGACCGACTGGGACTCAAAACAATTTGATGCAAAATATCACGGACTCCACATGCGAGTTCGGGCTGTCGCCCGACGCCCAAGGCGCCTGCGTGATCACGCTGTCGTCCTTCTGCCGCTCAGGCTACAAAACGATGCAGTATGCCTACGGCGTGGCGGGGTTGCTCGCGTTTCTCGTCTCTACATTCCTGTATCTTTGTGCCGTGCGTCATGACGGTAATCAGTGCTGTTGAAGTCTGACGTGATACCTCTCAGCCTCATGACTCTGATGAATCTCTGACTAGGCACCAAGCTCCAGAGGCGCAGCTTTCTGCTGTGTATGTACGGGTCGCTCACGTTCATCGTGCGTGCGATCGATATCAAAAGCTACGGTCATATTTTGCCACGAGCTGTCACCAGTTTTCTCAGCTGGTCCTGCACGGACTCCATTGTCACCATTCTGTACGTAGTTATCTCTTTGTTTCAAGCGTTGGGCCACGCTAAACTGCTCAGTTTTCTCACTTGGCTGGCAGCACAATGTCGCTGGTATACTGGATCTGTCTCATTCAAGAAACGGAAATGACCTTCAAGCTCAGACTGTCCCAGTACGTCACGATCGCCAGCGTTTGGGGCTTTGACATCGCGGCAACCATGACTGAGTTTCAAAGTAAAGGCTTTGGCGGCGTCTCCGGCTCCACGCAGCTGTTTGTCTCGGCCTCGTTGATCGCGACTATCAGCACGACGTTCCTGCTCTACGGGCTCGAGATTTTGAGACGACTGAACGCAACCGAACGATCGGCGCCCCAACAGCACAATCTCACCGAGGACGGCATTCCGTACCAGGACAGCACCGTCATGATGACGCCGAATACTCGATCCGCTGCAGCTCGAAAGCCAACATGGAGAATCTACAAAGTGCTGATCCTGGCAGAGTCCCTCTCGATCGTGACCATATTTGGACAGGTGGGTTGAATGCCAGAGCGAGTCGTTGTCAGCGGCTGACTATCCTCATTTCTACGTAGGTCTACGTGGGCTGGACCATCCGAACCCAGCCGTGGCGAGAGCTGGACTGTGCGAACGGCTTACGGTGTGAGGACATCCACATGAACATTCAAGTGCTGCACTGCTTTCAGGTATCCCAATTCCCAGTGCTTTTCTCCATGTTGTCCAAAGCCAGAGCACTCATGAAGATTTGACCCTTGGCATGTAGTACGCCTGCCTCTGGTTCGCCTTTTGGACGTTTCGCAGAACGAGAGCACCGAAGATCGCGTCACAATATTCATGATAGTGCACGCGTGTGGAGAGTCAGGTCTTGTCTGTATGAAGTCAGTTTGTTGTGCAATTAGTACACTATTGCATGAAACTCATTTCAGAATTGTCCATTTGAGGCCTGCTGATACGTTAAAGAAGGTTTAATTTCCCGATATGATCTCGCAATTGCCAGGCAACACTGGAAACGCACTTCCAGTTGCGGATCATTACCATCGTCAGTCATTGCAGACTTGCTAACCGTTTCCAATTCATTTTTAGCTGGATAGCGTCACGCAACCTCCATGGAAAATCAATGTAGCTTGGCTACATCGTGGCAAGGATCGCTGGTTTGCTCGTATCACTATGAAAATTGGCCGAGGAGAGAGCATTCAAATGGGATACGAGTGAGTAATGAACAATCGCGTGGCATGGAAAATAGATAAATTTATGGATAGAGCTCAAGTGTGCCAACGGATAAGAGTCGCATACATTTTCAGATGCTGTAGGTACAACTTGCGTCTTTATGGTCTCGCAGGCAGCTTGACTTGGAGCAAATGATCCACTTATCGCCCTCTGAACACGGGTGTGTTAATACCCGCGGCGACTTGACAGTTGCGACATCAAGTTTTGTCGTCTTGAAGCCGGATCGGGTGACCCAAGAGCGCAATTGGCTCTGGAGCGACTGCCCAGAAACGATGAGCAATCGTGGGATGACCACTATCTTCATGGTCTTTACCAAACAAGAGCCTGACGAGCCAATGGAAGCGTCACGTACAGTTTGAGAGGTAAAAGTCGCTCCCATTGCAACCTGATCGATACAGCCAGGGGCTACCATCAACCACTTGTAGCATGGCTGTGGTGTATGTGGAATCTAGAGCAACGCACAAGCAAAGGACCCAACCTGTTCATGGAAGTATGCTGGGCTTATCCTACATTATCCTTCAAATCCCAAGACTTCAACATTGGTCAAAGTCAAAGTGACCCCTTGCTGTCATTACTAGTAGTTGCCTCGGCGAATTCGTGTATGAGGAGGGTCATAGCGCAAACACAGATAGTGGTCTTAAGCAGCTGATACCAAGACGTGCTCAGCGTTCGATCAATCACCCACTAGCTGTACGTATGCACGAACGATGTGCCGGACCTAATCCTTTAAAATGGGAGCAGCCAGTTTCACTTTGACCGCCAGGGGCTCACAAGCAGAATTCACGTCAAAATGCACAATATCACGGATTCCACGTGCGAATTCGGGCTCTCGCCCGACTCACAGGGCGCGTGTGTCATCACACTAGCGACATACTGCTACTCCGAGTACAAAACGATGCAGTTCGTCTATGGCGGAGCGGGGCTAATCGCTTTTCTCATCTCCGTATTCTTATACATATCTTCCGTGCGCTATGATGGTAACCAGCGTTTGCTAATGAAGTGATACTCGACCTCATATCTCATGATGCTAGTGCGATTTGTGACCAGGCACGACGCTCCAGATGCGCAGCTTTCTACTGTGCGCATACGCCTCGCTCACGTTCATCGTGCGTGCGATCGACATCAAAAGCTACGGCCACGTTCTACCCATAGCTGTGACCAGTTTCCTCAGCTGGTCCTGTACAGACGCCATTATCACCATCCTGTACGTTGTATGCAAAAGTCCATCACTCGCTGTGCTGAGCCTTATGCCTGTCGTTGTGTCTCCTCTGGCCAGGGTCATGTCGCTGTTGTATTGGATTTGCCTCATTCAAGAAACACAAATGACCTTCAAGCTCAGACTGTTCCAGTACGTGACAATCGCCAGTGTCTGGGGCTTTGACGCCACCGCGACTATGACCGAGTTTCAGAGTAAAGGCTTTGGCGGCGTCTCCGGCTCCACGCAGCTCTTCGTCTCGGCCTCTTTGATAGCGACTATCAGCACGACGTTTCTGCTTTACGGGCTCGAGATTTTGAGACGAATGAATGCAGCTGAGGAAATGGTGCTGCCACAGCACAATCTCACCGAGGATGGCATTCCGTACCAGGATAGCACCGCCATGATGTCGGCTAGCGATCGATCAACTCCTGTCCGAAGGCCATCATGCAGAGTCTACAAGGTGCTGATCCTGGCAGAATCCCTTTCAATTGTGACCATCTCGGGGCAGGTAAGTTTGGGCTTCAAAGTGATGCTGGTGTTTGCGGTCGGCCAACTTGATTGATTTTTCTGTAGATCTACGTGGCTTGGACCGTCCAAACTCAGCCATGGCGAGAGCTGGACTGCGCGAATGGTTTGCGGTGTGAGGATATCCACGTGAATGTTCAAGTGCTGCATTGCTTCCAGGTACAATGTATTGCTTTTCTCATTGGCCACGTATTCGTTGCCAAAGTGGAAACACTAATGTAGATCTGGGGTTAGTACGTCTGTCTATGGTTCGCGTTTTGGACGTTTCACAGAACCAGAGCACCCAAGATAGTGACCCAATATTCGTAATGGCACAGACAAAGTTTTGAATTTGCAGTTCAGTGCGGTGAGTTTGTTTGTATCCTTTACTTAATGATTTTATTGTTGGCCATCAGCTTGCTTAATGTTAAGCGGGAAACAGCGAATAAAGCTGTAGGCACGCTGCCGTAGTGCTTGTATTCGACGTGACGCGAGAGCCGACAATATGGTCACAGAGCGCGTATTTGGCTCTGACGTTTAAGAGCTAAATCACGTCTAGTATCGTATGCATGTACGCTGTTTAATCACAAATTCTATGGTGTCGTATGTTGTTTGTAATCAATTTTTGAAGTAATTATGTACGCTCTATGATGCGCCTTCGAAATGCGTGTTTGTATTGCTAGAGCAATGGTGTCGCGTAATGGCATTTTGCTTAGGAGTATTACTGTATTTGTGGGGGAGGGACTCCAAGGCTAACCTGTGTGATTGATTTCTCCTCTCTTCTCAGGTCAAAGCAATGGGATTGTCATCTCAAGTCAGAAATTATCAGTGATTTTGATTTTCTTCTTCAAATTTAAATATGCATGAACGAGCACTTTGTTCTTTTAATCTGCTCTACGATCTGCGCGATCAGCATGAAGGCTACCGAATTCAAGATTTGAAATACACGCTAATTATAAAGCTCATCAACGTTAGAACGATGTCAATGTCGTCTTGAAGCTCGAAACAAACGCAATATAGCAAAAGAGTGCTGTGATTTCCAGCAGAAGATGCCCAAGTCCTATCAATGGAGACAAACTTGTCGCCAAACTTCTACTCGAAGATTGTTACTTCATTTTTTTATCCGTTGGGTCCTGGAGCTATGCTTGACGGTAGCTAAGGCTGCTAGCTATGGCGATAGCCAGACTACCTCCATAATATATAAATGAAGAAATCTGAGAGATGACGGAGAGCTCAATATATATTGAGCACTAGTCCCGGCGAGAGGCTGTGGAGTCCCTGCTCGAATTGTAAATTCTTCACGTCGCTGCTCCATACTCGCCAAATTGCAGCAGCATGATTGCTCAAGAGAATCCATCTGGGCCCCTGAGGTGCGGCGCAATTGCACGCATCCATCAACAGCTACAGCCGATGCGCTCAACTAAACTTGTAATGGCACGAGGCAAAAGATTTTGGTGTGCATGTTAATGGCGCGCTTCTCACCGCAAGTGAACAGTTCATGGCACTGGAAAAACAAAAAACAATTGCGCTGATAAAAAACCCAGATGCACGGCTTCATGAGTGCTACTTGAGCTTGCGGGCCGTCACGAGACTGAGACGGCGCGTGCATACTCACGCTGGCGACGAATTTTCATCGTGGATACACAGTGATGCAACTCGGCTACATCGTGGCAGGAATCACTGGCGGACTCGTATCATATATCATTCAGCAATTCGCTGTGATGCTCAGCCGTATCTATTCGTACCAACTGCAGAGCGGAAACTTACAATATTAATGAGGAGCCATACTCCAAAAATCGCAGCTTTGTGTTGCGCATCTACGTCTCGCTCACACTCGTGGTGCGTCAATCTGCAACAAGAGCTACGGTCATGCTCTGCCTCGTGGCATCACAAGTTTCCTCAGCTTCTCCTGCACACACGCGCTCATCACGGACTTGTACGCTGGCTGCGATTCCACTTCTCGTTGCTCAAATCGCTGCGATTAATTGCCACTTGCCGCATCACTTTCCAGGATCATGGCGTTGACGTATTGGATCGGTCGGGTTCAAAACATTCCAGGGTCGGAAACGGGTGTTTAAGATCAAGCCGCTCTATCTCTTGCGTTGGGGTCTCGGATGCCATCAGCGCTTCCCAGAAGAAAGGCTTGCCAACTCCACACAGCTCTTCGTCATGACCTCATGGATTGCGACCACGAGCACCATATTCCTTCTCTACGGTCTTGAGATCCTTTGCCGGCTGAATGGGATCGAAACAGGTAACGCTTTCGATCCGCTTTCGGTACTCGCAACTTCCCGAGCTTTCCTAGCGAGCCGTTGACAATATCAACCGCGAGTCGAACCGCGTCGCAAAAGCCACGGGCTGCGAATCTGCAAAGTGCTGATCCTGACGGAATTGCTTGCTGGCGTCGTGTTGAAGCTAAGTCAGCGGTGTCCAGCCTCCCAAAAGATTGCGCTCGTCACCCCATCACGTCCGATTTATGCGGCTCTTGCTGCCGGATACTTCAATGACAACCGAGCGATTACGCGAAGGAGGTTTAGATCATCATCCGGCTCTAAACTCGGGGCACCCATCCATCCAAACGGATGCATGCAGCTGATACAGACAGCTGATGAGTCTGCAAGAATTGGTAATGGCATGTGGCCAAACGATGGTGACGCATGTGTGGATGACAAACGTCCGACGAGTTGTCGATTGTTCTCAACAAACGAGACTCCCACATCCACGGCAGACCGAAAGCCCGAGGCAGGGGGCTCCACATCGAAAGCGAGATGCACGGCTTCACCAACTCGACGTGCGCGTTCGGGCTGTCGCCGGACTCGGACGGCGCGTGCGTGATCACTCTAGCGTCCTATTGTCGCGGCGGATATCGCGCCATGCAGTATGGCTACATCCTGGCCGGCCTGCTTGCGCTGCTGGCTTCGTCCTGCATGTATCTCTTGGCTCTGCGCCGTCACGGTGGGAGCTGCTGCCACAGTCTTCGTACGAAGCTGGTGGATTGGGAGCTCATTCATTGCGTATTATGGCGTAGGAACCAGACTGCAGAAGCGCATCTTCCTGCTATGCATGTACGGCTCGACCACGTTCCTCCTGCGCGCGATCGACATCAAGAGCTACGGCCATGTCCTACCCCGAGCCGTCACCAACTTCCTCAGCTGGTCCTGCACGGACTCACTCATCACCATCCTGTACGTTGCGCTCCTGCTTTCCTCCGTCTTGTTGCGCTGAAATTCGTGAGACTCTATGTTCTTGCTTCCCACTAGGATCTTCTCATTAACGCACTGGATGTGTCTGGTCCAGAGCATTCCCGTGTCAGAGATGACGCTCAAGCTCAAGCTGTTCCAGAACGTGACCATCGCCAGCGTCTGGGGCTTCGACATCGCCGCGACCATGAGCGCGTTCCACAAGAAGGGCTTTGGTGGGATCCCAGGCTCCACGCAGCTCTTCGTCTCGGCCGCCTTGGTGGCCTGCATCAGCACGGCGTTCTTGTGCTACGGCCTGGATATTCTCTGGCGGCTGAACGAGGTCGAGAAGGTCGAGCGCGCGCAGTGCAATCGCCACTCTGAGGATCTCCCGAGCCTGAACAGCGAGCCGTTCGAGATCCTGGCGGACCACCGGCCGATCGTGCAAAAGCCGTCGAGGCGGATCTGCAAGGTGCTGATCCTGACGGAGCTGATCTCGACCGTCACCATCGCGGGCCAGGTGCGTGCGTGAGGATTGCGTTCGTGGAGTGGTTAATAGCATGGCTTGCTGACAAAAGAGTCCAGCTTCTGGTAGGCTGGAAGGCCAAGACAAGGATCTGGATGGAGCTCGAATGCGCCAACGGGTTCTCCTGCGACAAGATCGAGATGAACGTCCAGGTGTTGCACTGCGTCCAGGTAGGATAGGCATGTTATCATGTACAGTTGCCATGGGCTGACGGCGTTGTTGTTCTTGTTAGTACGTTTGCCTCTGGATGGTCCTGTGGACGTTCCACAATACGAAAAGGAAGACACAGCGGCATCGTTCGTGTTGGTGCTGACGTAACAGTATGAAGAGCAGCACCTTAGCAAGCTTTAAGTCCATTCTCGTAAACGCTGTCCCGAACCTCCCAGGCCGGCCCAACACCTACTTGTGGCGTGCAGTGGTCGGACTCACTCCAGGAGCCACAGGCACCCACCAGAGCGTAAGTAACATCTCGAATGTCCTGCTACGTTAGCCCCCATGAGGCTGTCAACGCTTAGTTATCAACAATGACATACTCCCGTCTTTAGCTTTGAATCATGAACGCACTGCTTCCTGTGGATGGAGAGAGCTGTCATTGTAATCATTTGGTCGTGGCGCTACAGAAGCCGGTCCAGGACGTACCCAACATCACGTGGCTCTGGCGTCTGAGCGATCAGTGCATCCAGCCATAGGATCCCCATGTCGATGTCCTACGTTGGCGAAGCCTTTTTACCCGAGGCTTTCCGGTTTGTTGTATATCCAAAGCGACACGCTCATCCTCACGCGCTCTCTTCCAATTTCCGCCATCAGTTCTTTCGAATCAAACGGGAGAAAAGGTGGCTTCGCTCGCCTCGCCTTTCGCTGAGTCCGTCTCAATTCTTTCGGTGCCTTTGACACGCAGAACTCTAGGCGCAAATCGTCGTGGATCGCTTGAATCTGTGATGCGTTCGTCCGATCCTACCACTTTGTGGGCCAGCTGGCGGGCGGCTTCCGCGTACGTGCATGAAGGATGTGCTGGCTGGACTTGATCCTACACCAACAGCCAGTTTTCAGCGCTTCGGTTGAGAGGCACCGACCGAAGGACGCACACCGCCGGTGGTCAGAGGCAGAAAACCCGGTCGCGATGCGCAATGTCACGGACTTCACCTGCGAATTCGGGCTCTCGCCTGACCAGCATGGCGCGTGCGTGATCACCCTGGCGTCCCTGTGCCATTCCGGATACAGAACCATGCAGCTGGCCTACATCATAGCAGGGCTCGTGGCGCTGCTGGTCTCGGCAGGCAAATACCTGTCCGCTGTGCGTCACGAAGGTAACAACAAAGGCGTTTGAATGCGTACGAATCAGCTCTCGTATCTCATGCGGAAATGGTTGTTTGCACTCAGGCACCAAGCTCCAGAAGCGCAGCTTCCTACTGTGTATGTACGTCTCGCTCACGTTCATGCTGCGGGCGATCGACATCAAGAGCTACGGCCACATCATGCCGCGCGCAGTCACGAGCTTCCTCAGCTTCTCCTGCACCGACGCGCTGATCACGATCTTGTACGTTGCGATGCCTCACTACGCGCCTCCTGCTGTGTGCGCTTGAACTGCTGTGCTGACCTCACTCTCGCTTGTAGCATCATGTCGCTGACCTACTGGATCTGCCTCATTCAGAGCATCCCAGCCTCGGAGATGACGCTCAAGCTGAGACTGTTCCAGTACTTTACAATCGCCAGCGTCTGGGGCTTCGACATTGCCGCGACCATGAGCGAGTTCCAGAGCAAGGGCTTCGGTGGCATCTCCAGCTCCACGCAGCTCTTCGTTTCGGCTTCGTTGATCGCGTTCATCAGCACGACGTTCATGCTCTACGGCCTGGAGATCCTGCGACGCCTGAACGCGATCGAGCGAATGGCGCTGGCGGCGCGCCACAGCCTCACGGGCGACGGCATCATGTGCAAGGAGGACAGCGAGACGGTCGTGATGCCGCCGGACAATCGATCGATGGTCCAAAAGCCGTCGTGGCGCATCTGCAAGGTGCTGATCCTGACGGAATCGATCTCGATCGTGACCATGGCCGGCCAGGTAAGAGAGGAGATGGCAGTGTTCTCATAGGAAGAAGGGACCGCAAGCTGATGGACTGTTTTGCTGTAGATCTACGTGGGCTGGAGCGTCAAGACCCAGCCGTGGCGCGAGCTGGATTGCGCCAATGGCGAGTTCTGCGATGAGATCCGCATGAATGTTCAGGTGCTCCACTGCTTCCAGGTACTGTGCCAGTGCCAGCTGACTGGCTCATTGCTCTTTGATCGACTCACGAAGCGCTTTGTGGCTCCAGTACGCCTGCCTCTGGGTCATCTTCTGGACGTTCCGCCGGACGAGAAAGCCCAAGGCCGTAGCTGAATACGCATGACTCCAACCAAGCAGAGTCCTGTCCAAACAGCCGCACACACTAAGGCCTTAACGCCTGGGTCTGTGCGTATCTTTTCGTCTCCAGTTATTAGTTCTGTGTTTTAAAATTTACTACAACGTTCCATGTCCCCAGTGCCCGTTGTTAAGCCTCAGATGTAGTTGTTGGCGCGATTACCTCGATGGTGAAGAAGCGGTGAAGACTGCCTGATCGAAACGGAAGATTCGATTGGGACCAGGAGCCATGTAAAGGAGAGAGGCAATTGCGGGAGACCTGGCTGTCTTCCATGTGGATTTGCTGTTCGAAAAGCTTGACGCCCGCGACATAATTGTGATGAGTCTGGAGTGGGATGGATCCACCCACGGCCGTTCGGCGGACGGCTCATCTGTTGATCTCGCGTATGGGCGCCCTGTCTGTTCCGCTTCGATGCGTACGTGTGCCAAAACGACGTTTAAAAGCTCCCCCGAGCGCATCGCTCGAGGGCTTCAACGTGGTCCGAGCTCGAGTCAGCGCACGCACGGATGATGGGCGGGCCCAGAGCCCCATTGTATGAAAGACGGCTCCATTGCAGCCAGAGACGACGCAAAACACTCCGTTGAATTACTACCTTCGAGCGGACTCGTAATTGCTGGTGAACCAGGCCACGGTCTCGCGCAGTCCGTCCTGGATGCTCGTGAACTCGTAGTCCGGCAGAAAGCTGCGCAGCTTGGCGTTGCTCGCGGTCTTCTTGTGCTGGCCGTCGGCCTTGGTCGTGTCGAACACGATTTCGCCCGTGAACACCATGGCGTCCGCGATGGCCAGAGCCACGTCGCGAATGGACACTTCGTGCGCCTCGTCCACAGACAGGATGATCGGCTCGATGCTGTCGTACGCATCCAGCACCCACTTGATCAGCTTGGCCAGGTCGCGGCTCAGGATAAACTGCCTGAGCGGCGTGCCGCTGCCAAAGACCACGAACGGCGTGCTGTCGCGCTTGGCCAGCCAGCACTTGTGGATCAGCCCCGGGATCACGTGGCTGTCCTGCAGATGGAAGTTGTCGTGCGGCCCGTAGACGTTCGTGGGCACGACCGAGGTGAAGCAGTGGCCGTACTGGTCGGCGTAGCACCGGTTCATGGTGTCGATGAGCCGCTTGGCCATGGCGTAGCCCTCGTTGGACGCGTGCGGCCGGCCGTCGTGCAGCATGCGCTCGTCGATCGGATAGCTCGTTTTGTCCGGGAAGATGCAGGTTGAGAGGCAGGACACGGCCTTCTGCACGCCGGACTCGTGGCAGCACAGCAGCACGTGGTCGTTCATGGCCATGTTGGCGCGGAAGAAGTCCACCTGGTGGTGCAGGTTGCGGAACAGCCCGCCCACGAGCGCCGCCAGGTGCACCACGTGCGTCGGCGAGAGCCGCGCGAACAGCGCGCGCGTCTGCTCGAGATCGCGCAGATCCGCGTCCTTGGAGCCCACAAAGTGCCACACGTCGTCGTTGTCGACATTCCCCTGCTGCTGTTGCTGTTGGTGCGTGACCGCGGCCTGCAGGGCGCGCCCCACCAGCCCCGTGCCGCCCGTGACCAGGATGACGCGCATTGCGGGCTCCCAAAGATCTTGGAAATGGGCCAACAGATTGTCGCGTATTTCGACGTCGTAGCCACTCAAAAATAGAAAATTACGAATGTAGCCACTTGGCATGCAGATCACATGGAGACCAATGGAAGCAAGAGAGTAGGATGGAAAAGCTATATAAAGAGACCTAGAGAAGAGACGTTTGAGAAAGAGAAGCTAATGCTACCAAGAAGAAGAAGAGAGAAAGATCCTGGGTCTGCCGTGTGTCTGGAGCCATCCAAGTCGCAATACTGGAAGAGAAAATCCGCTTGATAACCTCGTCCTCATATGCGCGCTTGAACGGCTCTGTTGATACGGCGTTGGCAGGTGCAGACTCGATCGCTGGAAGGGCAGTCGCTTTCACTCCTCTTGCGTCTGTCTCCTGTTGGTCTTGTGGACTGGGGTGGATTCTTCTCAAGGAACCGAGAGAGAGACCTTCGCCCAATGCGCGCGTTTCCGGAAATACATCATCACCTACTTGGTCTGCGCGCTCATGGCAGTCTGGAACGCGAACTTGCTGGCCTTGGCGGCCATCTCCGGGTTGCTCTGCATGTAGAGCGCGGCCTCCTGGTTGCCCGTGGTGTAGCCGGCGGTCGGGTCGGCGTCGGCGCTGAGCGACGACTTGAACTGCGGGTGGCGGCACATGACCAAGAGGTTGATGAACGCGTTGATGCACATGAGAATGCCGGCGAGCGTGCCGAGCGCCGAGCTCATGCCGAAGTCCAGGAAGCCGATGAAGAAGATGAACGCGGCGCGGCCCTTGTACGAATAGAGGAAGCCAAAGTTCGAGCGGATCATGGCCTCCATGCGCGAGAGGCGGCACTCGAACAGCAGGAACAGCACGCCGAACATGATCACGTAGATGGACACGAGCGTGCCCGTGATGTTGAGCGTGATGAACGAGGTGATGCCGATGAATCCGGCGATGATCTGCAGGATCGAGCACAGCACGTTGCCCAGCCGCATGTAGCGCAGCAGCTTGGGCAGCTCCATCTTGTTGACGTCGTTGATCTTCTGGATCACGTTGCGCTTGGGGGCCGCGCTCTCCTGGGACTGCATAGAGCCGCTCACGGAGTCGATGTTGACGCTCGTGGCGTTCATCATGGTCGCTTGGGCTGGGGAAATGGCCGACTGCCTGCTTGGAGTTCTGGCGGCCGCTGGGCTTGCTTCCGTTTTTCTCTCTCTCTCGCTCTCGGTATTTATGGGAGGGAGGAGGGGCTATAAATAGGGTGGGACCGAAAGAAACAACAAAGCGCGGTAATTTACAGGAAGAGGTTTCGGTTTTGTGTGTGGGACTGGCTTGTGTATAGAAACTATACGTGTATACACTCGACTAAGTACGAGAACAGATCTTTGGCCAAGGTCGGAACAACTTGGACTCTCAACGGATCTAATCAAATGGGAGGAATCCAGATAAAGACACGTAGAGTTTATTTCGAGACCCCAGAAAAAGCCAGCAAACGATCTTTGATTGCGAATGCTTTGGAAGACGGACACTGATTCATTGTGATCCACATCATGCAGATGCATGCTCTATAATCGAGTGAGCGAGGGCTTGGACGTTGGGTCGTTGAAGCAGCGTCGAGTGTGTGCCCGGCACTTGATGGAGCTCCATGGTGATACCCCACGCACTGAATCTCTCGATAGGCACTTCCCACCACTCGGTCTTGAATAAATGACACCGCAACCATGGCTTACGATCGCATTTCGGGAGCGCAGAGTAGTGGTATGGTTGGTATTTCACGTCCATGGCGCAATGCGCGACAAACTGGGCCGCAACGTGATCCAGAAATTCGGATTCAGCGCAGTGCTCATGGGACTGAAATCCGGCAGACGCACTGCGTTTCGACTGATACTGCTGCGTGATATTGTCATGAAGAGAAGCGGGATCGAATGGTGCATCGAGCGAGGGGTGTTGCAGCGTTACAGGTAACCCATCCACGAGAATCAACGGATTCACTTCGTGCCCTTGCTCATACGCGAGTCGAGCGATGGCATGGGCGACACGGCAACCGAATGAAAATCCGCCAAGCGAGTACGGTCCTTGGGTTTGTATACTTTGAATGACGTGCCAGTATTTATCTGCGAGCAGCTCGACGCTGTCAGGTTGAATTGATTCCGATGTTGTTCCACCAGACTGAATTCCTATCACTTGAAACGGAAGCAAGCGAGCGAGCTCTAGTAATTTCCATACCGTTCCTTCAGCGTCATGCACCATAAATAAAGGACCTTTGCCAATAGTACTGCTCGCATAACCTTTTTTCTTCGCGCCATTGAGCTGGTGTCTCCCAAGATCACGAGCGTAATTGAGTGGCACGAGCGTTTGCAAATTCGTTACTCCCATTATGCTTGATGCTGCGCGCGCCATTTCCACCAGCGACTCACAGCGGAAAAAGGATTCCAACTTAAGAGAAAGCCCGTGAGCTTTGACCAAGGAAATCACACGAATGGCCGACAATGAATTCCCTCCCAGCTCAAAAAAGGAGCTTGAATACAAGCAGGCGTCATCAGGTAAGTCGAGTACTTCCATCCACGCGAGTTTGAGAACATTAACTGCCATCTGCACTTGGACAGATTCAGCATCAGAATCAACAGCTTTTGGTGACTTCGCTCCATGTTTTGTGACGAGAGCGCTGTCTTCTTCATGACTCTCCTGATCGCAACACAAAGGCTTATGCAGAGAGGTTTCAAGTGCTCGGACATCAAGTTTTCCGTTTGGCGTGCGTGGCCACTCTTGAATGACGCGGATTTCTTGTGGAACCATATGCGGAGGTAAACGCTTCTTGAGGAAGTCACGCAATGACAAAACACTGTTATTGGTGCTCTGGTTGTTGAGAATCACATAACCCACAAGCCGTTGTTTATTTTGCACGATCACTTCTGCATCTTGAACTGAGTCGTATTGGAGAAGCACATTTTGAATCTCTTGCAGCTCAATACGCATCCCATTCAGTTTAACTTGGGAATCTGTTCGTCCGATAAAGAGTAAATCGCCACTTGGAAGCCATTTTACCAGGTCGCCTGACTTGTACCAAGTCACTTTGGACTCTGCTGGTAATAATCCAGTCGAGGATGACTCTAGATGTGTAAACCGCTCTGCCGTAAGGCCAGGCTGTCTCCAGTAACCTTTTGCTACACCTCGACCACCAATGTATAACTCTCCAGTTACATTCACAGGCACGAGGTTTTTCTTGGCGTCCAATACAAGCACCAGATGATCATCAATAGGCTTACCTATAGGTACGCTTTGTAACGCGGCGATTGAAGATGCATTACTTGGTCGCGAAAGATCATCCAGTTCGCTCAATGCGAGTGACCGCGGGAGCCGATAAAACGTAGAAGTTACAGAAGCTTCAGTTGGCCCGTATTCGTTCACAAGACACGGCACGTGCTCAGCGTCTGCTATGGATCCAGCAATAGTAAAATGCTTGGTGTAGAATTTCTGCGCTAGTGCCATCGATAGTGACTCGCCTGCCAATATGACGTAGCGCACTGATCGTGGAAAGGTTGGCATAAATTCCATCAGCATTGCGAAATATGAAGGTACAAACACGCATAGCGTTACGCCCTTCATCATTATTAGCCCTTGAATGTACTCCAGATCATGCAGCCCATTGGTTTTCGTGATTAAAGCTTGCGCACCAACTAAAAGAGGCGAGAATAGTTGGGTCAAGGAACCGTCCAGAGTGCACGACGTACTTTGAAGAAATACATCGTTGGGTGTCAGGTTGTACTCCCTGACAGTCCAACGAAGAGTCGTGAGCAGATTTGCGTGGGACACCATGACGCCCTTTGGCTTTCCTGTAGACTATGTCGCGACAGACACAAAGGTAAGTTCATCGCTCCAATTTGTTTTGAGGTGTATGGATCACGTACCCCTGACGTATACAGTAAATACGCGATCATTTCAGCCGCTTCTTGAAGTACGTTCTTTTTCGATTGCGGAATACAAAGATTTGCTTCTGTTACGTCCACCAACTCTTCCCAAAACAAAACTTGGACTTGCTGCTCATTTTGGTAGTTTCCAGGAAGTAACTGCTCGATTTGATCTGCATGAGATCGTTGTGAAATCAGTACATGCGCTTGACTATCAGCAACCATGTATTGAATTCGGTCAATGGGAAAGGCTGTGTCTAACGGCACAAAAACAGCTTTAACGCGAAGCGCTCCAAGAATCGCAGCCACATTAGTGAGCCCACGGTCAAGGTAAATTCCCACACGAAGATGATCACAATATGCTTTCGATGAGCAGATCCTATCCAGTGAGCAAGCAACACGAGCGCTTTGTGCCCATAGTTCTTGATATGACCATTCAGCGCCTTCCCATTGCACAGCGATATTGTTTGGAGTTGATGCAACTTGGGACTGAACACATTCATCAATAAACATTTCGTGGTAGTTGGCCGTAGGAAAGGGTTCTGTTGATGCCGAGGGCGACCCCCATTGATGAACAAGCTGCTTTTGTTCATTGGCTGGCAGCATCGAAATCTCACTTAGCTTCGTTGCCGGGCTGTTCATGCAATTCTCCAACAGAATCAGGAAGTACTGGGCAAACCGATCAATTGTGTCACGGTGGAATATATGTGTATCATACACCATTGATCCTTCCAGTACCGTATCGCCTTCCGCATTGCACCCCAAACGCATGCTGAGCATCAAGTCAAATTTAGCGGCTTGATTAGACAGCGTAATCTCTTCAAATAATTGTTGCTCTTGATAATCGCGTCCATTCACTGTCAAGCTGGATGAGTTGTTGGTATTGGTCTCCCATGCAAACATGACTTTGAAAAGTGGATTTTCAGCTTCAGATTCACGACGTGGAAGCGGGGAATGCTCGATAATGTGTTGCAATGGAATCTCCATGTTGGTTAATCCATTCAGCACCACCTCACGAACAGTGTTGAAGAATTGATCAAAGCTTTCGTCCTGTTTTGATTGGATGCGGAAGGGTAGCGTATTGACGAAATACCCCATGACCGTTTCCACGGCCTCTTGAATTCGGCCTGAGACCGGCGCGCCAATGATGATATCATCACAGTGCGCCAAACGAGACAAAAGCAGATGAAAAATGCTCAGGAGACCCATGAACATTGTCGCGCTGTGGGATTTACAAAACGCCGCAAATCGCTTCTGAAGCACACTCGATGACTGGAAGATGGTCACATCACTAATTCGCTCTTCAACTTCTGACACAGGATGTGAATTATAATCAGCTGGGAGATCTAGTTTAGGTAGCTCACCAGAGAGATGTTGGATCCAGTAATTCAATGAAGTGGCCAAGATTCCACCTGCCAATCGATTGCGTTGCCACAGTGCGTAGTCACGGTAGGTAACGCGTTCACCACTCGTCGTTTGTACAATATTTAAATATTCGTCAGGATCGGAGCCTTGTTCACTAAATCGTCTGTATAATTGAGCAAAATCTTGCCAAAAGAGCACGCTTGAGGCTGCATCAGTGACGATATGGTGCATCACAACCACAAGCACCCACGAGCTGATAGCATTACGCCTTGAATGTGCTTCCTCATCATGTGACGGAATTACGAAAAACCGAACCAGCAAATCATTCTCCAAATCAAACGGATGGTTCAGATTGTCTACAATGAATTTGCTCAGAGATGCATCGTTTCTGTGGTCATGAAATTCAACCACTTTGACCGATCGTTCATTCTTGAATTGGTCGAGCGGATGAACTGTTTGCTGCGGGTCTCCACGCCAGTTCGATCGAAAGCATGTACGCAGGACATCATGCTTCATCAAAAGCGCATCGCATGTCGCTTGGAGTGCGTCCATTCGCAGAGGCGCATTCGTGATTCGAACTGCACGGACCACATTGTAGGCTGTGCTCGTGGGCTTGAGCTGCTGGAGCGTGAACATCTGCAGTTGCGAATACGATAGACACCCTGTATCGCCCTCACAGATTCCAGGTGTCAGTGGACGTGTTTGCAATTGCGCTACGCCCTGCAGCTTCGAGATCGCTTGAATCAATGCTTGTAGTCGAGCGTGCTGCACATGGGCAAGCGCGTGGTCCAGGCCAAGTAGCACGAGCAATTGATGCACGACTCCATCAATTTGCCCGCGGTCCAGAGCCTGCAACAGCGGAACGCGCTTGTTGCCAGCAGCCGTCGTCATCGCTACTTCGTCGCAAATCCAACAGTCGCGCGAACTCGCAACTGCCTCTTGTTGCCCTAATCTGAAACGCACGGAATCACAAACAGACGTCAGTTGGCGTATGGATTGGCCAATCAAATACGCCCAGCTAAACATTTTATCCAATCATATCACTTGAAATTCGTGAGCTGTTTCAGATCACTGCCATCCAGAACCCGTTCAGCGCCGGCGCCGTTTCTGGTTGCTGCTGCTTTTGCTTCTCTTTGCGCTGGATTTCGCTGCTGTTGAGGACGATGACGCTGCAGTCGATCCAGATTCCGTAGTACTTGCCGATGATTTCTTCCGCTTTCGCGAAGACGACGGCTGGGGCTTGGCGGGCACCTTGAAGGGCTCGAAGATGCTTTGGCCCAGGCCGAAATGCTTCTCTTCGTGGTACACATGAGCCAAATGCGAGTGCGTGAGATGCCGCTTGAGGTGCTGGTAAATAGGAATCGACGGAAGCACGCGCAACTCGCCCGTGATTGCAGGCATGACTTGTTTGCATGCTGGCACGCAGAAAGCGGCACTGGTCATTGCCGGTGCGGAAAAGACATCGATGGGCCCTTCGCTTGCGACGCGTGCAGGCATGGCTATATCCTGCACGATCTTGTCAAAATCGTCATCCTTTTCTTCCTCAATGGACTTGGAATGAAATTCGTTGTCCGTGACAAGGCGAAATCCAGCCGGATACATGGAGCCTGCCCACGACGTTTTGTACTGCTCTTCCATCACGAACACAGCACCGTTAATGGATACAGCCAGAATGCTCTCGCGCTGATTATCCCACACGACCCCGTTCACACCATCCTTCACGCCAATATTGTGCTGCACTCGGCCAGTTGCGCGATGCCAAGTGTACAACCCGTTCTCACCGACATGGCGGTGACGCACCACAGGCGTGCCGACGACAAAGCTTTCTTCGCCGCTAAAGCAACAGACAGCCCAGGGAGCTCGAACTGCACCGGTACTATAAATACGTCCTTCTTCAAGCCTTCGCTGGATGGAGTTCTTGTCGTTGGCGCTTGAATCTGATGAATCTGCGGTCGGCATTATGATGGCGTACTCGTGAATGCCCTTGGAGCTTGTGAATATCATCGCGGTCTCGTCAAAGTTGATGCTTAGATCCACGTATTGAATGATCACAGGCAACATCACACAGTGCACAAGATCCAGAGTCGTTGAGCCAAAGATCGCGACGGTCGCTTTCGAAGTCACACAGTAAATCCAATTGCCAGATGTGCCGTATTTCGCGCACGCAATTAGCGAAGGATGACGGCTGTTGGCTTGTGGTGTGACAGTAAGCGTTGAATTCACAATGGGCGCATTCAGAGTCGTCATCACGCGCGTGCGAACGTTCAGCAACACTGGCAGAGCGTTATAGTAGCTTACAAGCACGAGCTCTGGGTCGCTCGGATGCGCATCCAGGCAGTTAATAGCAGCGTCAAAGCTACGAAGAGACAGACAGACAGACACACGTAAGCCAAACTGCCAACCAGCAATGCACGGAGAAAACTGACCTGAACGTTGAGACAAGCAGCGCTGCCTCAACATCCCAGACACAGAGTCGTCCACGTCGATTGCTTTTCTCTTCGCATCCAGCAAAGATCCATCGCGTATCACATGACCAGGCTAAGGAGGTCACCACCTTGAGATTCTCTTTGACGACGCTGATCTCCTCGAGTGACAGCGTGACGAGCTCGGCCGCTTCACTTCCATCTACAGCCAAATTACGTGGTGAGGGCACCACTTGCTTGATTCTCTGGCGTGACGGGGACACTGGCGACGATGGACGCGTCGATGCCGCACTTGGTGCTTGATCATCATGATCATCTTCGTCGTCCTCCTCATCGTCCTCGTCGTCTTCTTCAGTGGCGGCGTCGCCGTCTTCCACCGACTCGGTCTCGTCTTCTTCTTCCTCGTCCGCTTGCACAGATCCATCGTCGTCGTTTGTGGCCGAGTCGTCATCGCCCTCCACTGAGGTTTCGCCTGATTCTATCGCTTCACTGCTGCTGGCCAAGTGAACATCTGACCCATTTTCAGCCGGCGCTTCGTCATTGCTGTCCGTGGTCGCAGCGGTAACAGTAGCAGCGCTGTCCTGCTTGTCTGCAGTCTTCGCGTCCTGCTCCTTCACAGGCAGCGCAATCACGGTTGGATCCAGCTCACGCGTGATCACGCGGATGGAGACGTTATCCCAAATACTCACGCGGCCGTCGCGCTCGCCGACTGCGAACACAGTCTTACGGCGATTCACGGCGAGACAGTGTGCCTGCTGCGAGTCCTCGAGGCAGACCCATCGCGCATTCGGATGCGACAGCAAGTGCTGCTGGATGTGATCGTCTTCATCTTCATCGTATTCCTCTTCAGCTACAGCCGCAGGAGCCACAGGCGCAACAGGCTCTTGCTTGGCTTCCTCGCTCTCAATGGCAGTCGTTTCCGTTGCATTTAAACTAATAACCGCACCGCCAGACGACGAGGAAGACGAAGCCGCCGCCGCTGCCACCACAGCAGCTGCTGCAGCCGCTAGGGCCTCCTTCTTGAGCTTCTGCTGCTGCACCAGCCGCTTCTGCGCCTCGTGCGTCTCGAACGCGCGCACGACCTCCCGCAGCGCCAGATTCTGCATCGTGAAAATGGCGCGTTCCAAGGGCAACAACAGCTGAAGCGTACTGTGGACACCTCACAAACGCATATATCGCGTTCCTGCGATTCACGATGGATTGTTTTTTAGAATACGTAATATATTATTCGTGTAATTTACTGGAGCAGTGGGAAGATAAACTGGTCGCAGATCTCACTGAAGATGCAGGTCTCGTACGCGTTGTCGAAGAACTTGGCGTCCTGGATCCAGCACTGATGCGGCACCGAGTCGACCTCGTGCAGAAGCAGGCTGTCTTTCTTGTCCATTGTCTGCGGTCCGTACGTGTCCTGCAGATACTCCTGGGTCTGGTTCATGGACAGGACCGTCAGGTTGGCGAAGGCCGCCAAGATCGTGCATGAGCCAGACGGATTCGTATACTGGCCCAGCAGAGAGCTCTGGTACGGCGCTACGATACCATCCCGCGGCGAGCCAAAGAAGTGCGCCTTGCGTATCCGCAGGAAGTTCTTCTTGTGCTGCAGCTGCTGTGGGATGCAGGTGTCCACGATGCACGTATTCACGCCGTTGAACGCGGGCAGACGGGTTCGTGGTTTTCCAGGAGTCGCATCCAGGCGCGTACACAAGATTCGCCAGAGCGTAGTTAGCGTTCAGCTTGATGTTGCTGGCCATAGCGTTGTCTAAGTCCGATTGGAGCTTGCCTCTGTAGTCTGTCGAGTTGTAGGCGGAGAAGTTGAGCATCAAAGTCGGGATCATGGCCGGACCCATGGGTTGAGCAAGGTTCTCAAGCGGCGCAAGGTCGGCCGCTTGAGGGCCGTAGAAGAGACCGTTCTGCATACCCGCGAGACTGATGAACGTGGTCACGTTGTGCTCGTCCATCTGCTCGATCACGGCGCGTGCGATCGTGGCGCCTTGCGAATGGCCGATGAAAGTGCAGCCATTCTTGTAAGTGGCATTGTTCTTTTTGATGATGCCGCGTATCTGTGCCACGGTCATAGAGACTTGGGTCGTTAAATCTTCGTACGTGCAATGGTCGGAGCAGGCATCCACCGCGTTGAATACGTGGCCTTCAGCGGTCAAATTGGCCTTGTAGTTCTCACTGGAGAACGCCCCGCCTACGACCTCGCGGAAAAAGAAGACCATAAGCTTGCTCGACGCTTGGGCAGCGCCCATCAACAAGAGCATGACAGCGTCCTGCCATCGTGGACTTCGCCTGGACTGGGAATGGGCAGTGATGGAGGAGAGAGCACCGGTCTGACCTGACGTACCAAGATCAAGTCAGATCTTCATATTTCCAGATTCAGCCAATCAGATAGCATTACAACACTTTTTAACTAATCATGTCACGCATATTTCACTGATTTAAGTTATATATACAAATCTGCGACGTGTGAAAAAAACACCGTCTGGTCAAAAGCGAAGAGCCTCAGCTTGTTATAGATCTAGTGGAAGGAGCAGGTCTCCCCGGATCCATCCGAGAAGTGCGAGTCCCTGAACCATCCGAAAGGAGAGAGTCCCTGAACCAGCACTGGTGCGTGCTGACGTTGTGCAGATGCAATCGGCCGCCTGCGTGGAGCACTGTTGAGTCCGTACGCGTCGTTCCTGCACTCGACTGTCTCGTTCATGGGTAGAATCCTGAGACTTTCAAACTCGAATGTTGTTGATATACGGCAGGAATGAGTTTGCGGCCACCCAAGGCGCTTGACACGGCGAGCGCATGAGGTTTGCAAGCGCATCGCTGGCTTGGTTGGCCGGATTCATAGCGACACTATCGAGCCCTGCTTGTCATAGTAGTTGGTAGATTAGAGTGCGTAGACCAACTGAACTCTGGCGGTAGAAGCATATCTGCTCTGATCACCTGCATCCGCCGCCATGATTGCTTGGCGCGGGGGTATAAGAAAGAAAGGCTTGTGGGCCAAGAAGTAGGCGAAGACGGCAATGAACATTGTTGTATTGAAGAACTCAGGCCCAATGACGCCAGGAAGCTGACTCAGCACCAGAACTCATGCCTCGGACTTGGCAGTCAATATCTCCGACTGAGATCTCTGGCTTGCTGGACTGACTACTTTGACTTAAGTCCCGCACGCGTGTCTGCCGCAGATGCCCCGCTTGAGCACCGGATAGAGCGCTCTGGCATACAACACATCGAATCTGCAGGCAGCATGGGTCTGGTCGTCAAAGGTCGCGTTCTGGAGCCAGCAATGATGCGCCACATTGGCCATGGGGAACAGATGCACGCCTCCCCGCTTGTCCAGCGTCTGCAGGCCGTACGTGTCGTACAGATACTCGTAGGTCTCGGTCATCGCCAGCACTGTCATGTTCTCGAACCGATCGATCGAGCAGTCTGGCACATCGGACAGAGTGGCGTACTTGCCCAGCAGCGAGCTCTGGTACGGCGCCACCGTTCCGTCTCGTGAAGAGCCGAAGAACAGCGCGTCCCGCAGCTTGAGAAAGTTGGTCTTTCGCTGGTTCTGCGCTGCTGTGCAGTTGCTGGTCGTACATACGTTGATGTTGTTGATCACGGGTAGGAACGGGTTCGCGGTGATCCAGGCCGCGCAGCCTGGCGCGTTCAGCAGATTGGCGAACGCGTAGTTGGCGTTCAGCGTGGCGTCGCTTGCGATGCTGTTGTACATGTCTCTTTGCAATAGGCCGCGCGTATTGGCGTCCGAGTATGTGGAAAAATCGAAAGCGGAGGACGGGATCATGGCTGGACCGAGCGTTTGGGTCAGGTTCTGAAGCGGGATGAGGTCGTCGTCCTGAGGGCCGTAGAAGAGTCCGTTTTGCATGCCGGCGAGGCTGATGAACATACTCACGTTGTGGACGTCCATGGTCTCGATCACGGCGCGTGCGATTGTCGCGCCTTGTGCATGGCCGACGAAGATGTAGCCGTCGGCGTACGTGCTACTGTCCTTGGCGACGATCTCGCGGATCTGCATCAAAGCCAGCGAGACTTGAGCGCCCAGCGGCTGGAGCGAGCAGCTTCCTGTGCAGAAGTCGAGCGCATTGAACACTCGACCCTCCGCAGTCATGTTGGCATTGATATACTGACTGGAGCTGCCGCTGCCGAGAACGCCATGGAAGAAGAAGATCGGGAGATCGGATGGTGAGGCTGCGACCACTAAAGCCATCAGCAGCAAACCCATGACCATGGAACAATGCGCCGTCCGGACCGCATAAGTTGCCGCCATTTGCGACGAGATCTTGCGTTGATAATGGAGAATGATGAAGCAAGCGACAGGAGGATTCTCGAAGCAAGTGCGGTCACTACTGGCATGATGACCAGCGAGCAGATCCGACCGCTGGAGACGCCAGATCCGATCGAAATCTGTGACATGAGATGTTCAGGATATTGGTGAGATAATTACCCATACCCAATAAAATACACCATAATCTCATAAAAGCGGTATATTATCTGTTCTTGTCTCCGTGTCATTGGGTAATCCTGCATTCCGGACATGCGAATGGGAAGATATCGATCCTCCCAGTGTATCGGGTTCTTACGGCCGCACGTAGCTGAGCGCCGGGTAGATGGCGATGTCATAGAGGATGTCAAAGTTGCAGGACGCGTTGGTGTTGTCTACGTACGTGGCGTTGTGGATCCAGCACTGGTGCGGGATGGCCGTCATGTTGTACACGTGGACACCATAGCGCTTGTCCAGCGTCTGCAGGCCGTACGTGTCCTGCAGGTACTCGTACGTCTGGTTCATGGGCAGCACCGTCATGTTGGGCACTGTGGTCAGCGAGCAGTCGCCCGCGCCGGCCGGGTTGGCGTACTGGCTCAGCAGCGAGGTCTGGTACGGCGCCAGTACGCCGTCGCGCGCCGAGCCGAAGTAGAACGCGTCCTGCAGCTTGAGGAAGTTCTTCTTGCGCTGGGCCTGGGCCGCCGTGCAATTCGAGGTCGTGCACTGGTTGAGGTTGTTGAGCTCCGGCAGGAACGGGTTCGCGGCCTTCCACGTGCTGCAGTCCGGCTGGTACAGCAGATTGGCCAGCGCGTACTGCGCGTTTGAGGTCTGGTTGATCGCGATGTCCGTGGACATGTCGCTCGCGAGCTTACCCGAGAGGTCGGCGAAGGTGTAGCCCGAGAAGTTGAAGTCCGCCGGCCGGATCATGCCCGGGCCCAACGCCTGCGCCAGCGCGATGGAAGGCACGATGTCCGCCTCCTGGTAGCCGTAGAAGAGCCCGTTCTGGATGCCCGCGAGACTGATGTACGTGGTCACGTTGTGCTCGTCCATGTTCTCGATCACGGCCCGTGCGATGGTCGCGCCCTGCGCATGGCCCACGAATGTGTAGCCGTTCGTGTAGGTACCAGGGTCGCTAGCGATGATGCTGCGGATCTGCTTGAGCGCCAGTGCGACTTGATTGCTGAGCGGCTGGAGCGTGCAATTGCCCGTGCAGAAGTCGAGCGCGTTGAACACGCGGCCCTCGGCCGTGAGGTTGGCCTTGATGTAGATGCTGGCGTTGGCGCTGCCCATGACCTCATGGAAGAAGAACACCGGCAGGCTGGAGTTCGCGTAGATCACGGCGGCCTGTAGCGAGCACAACGCCATGAAAAGCGCCGTGAGGACGGACGAAGGCGTCATAGCTGATGAGCGGTTGCGGTGTCGATGGACAAAGCAAGAGTGAGTGGTGAGGGAAGCCACGCTCCAGTTGCTGTTGCTGTAGTGGCCTCGTAGTACGCATGGGGAAGAACTAAAAATGAGCTCAGCAAGGGCCTTCGGCGGTGAGAGCTGCGGCAGCAGCATGAGACCGCCACTTGCCCCAGGTCACCAACATGGCTCACCAATGGCGGCCACAACGGCCAGCTGTACGGTGGACGGCAAAAGTATTTACCAGGCATACTGGAAGTCGTAGGAGAAGAATGTATGTAAGTGTTCGTGCTCGTTTGATCGATTTACATTCATTCCATTAATCATATTTTTTGTAGTGACCATGATCGCGGTCTTTTTACTGAAATATAGTTCAGCTTCATGATTGGACAAATATTTCAAATCGTTGATGTGATTGGTTGAAACACAGGTGTACAGTTTGTTTTGACATTAACTGTCTTTTCACGGGACTTCAACAGGGGTTGCCACAATGTCATTTGTATTGCCACAAATGTGCACATAAATGCATATTATCTGTGAAAATACTCCTCTTATGTCACATTCTCTTGACTGCAACGCTTGCTTGCCAATCAGCAAACAGCTGGCTCCATCACCCACTATCACCCAAATACCTTAAATACAGGTTAAGTTCTCCAGTGTTCCGTTTCAAATACCCAATGCAAGTCTCTTAAACCAAGGGAAAGCTTCTCCACCGCAGACGCGTTCGTTCACAGAATCAGTCGCCCATATCCGTCGCCATGAGCATGAGGATTGGCTCAAAAGCGCAGGCGATCCGTCCAATCGCACGCCGACAGCGCCACGGGCGTTGCACCCAGATCCTGCAGCTCCTCAGTCTCCAATCGGACACGCGGCAGGCATCCCTCGTTCTCCGCAGCGCCCGTCCAATCGCCCTCGCTTCCTCTCCTTCGCCCAGCGTAGCTGCTCGTTCTCCTCCATGGCGTCTTCGTCCTCCATCACGTATCCGGTCGTGCGCCGCAGCGATCTTGTCGAAGAGCTGCACGGCGTCAAGGTCGCGGACCCGTACCGCTGGCTGGAAGACCCTGAAAGCGACGAGACCAAGGCGTTCGTCGAGACCCAGAACAACACGACCCGCGAGTTGTTCAAGCAGATCCCGTACGTGAGCGAGACCAAGGCGCGCATGACTGAGCTGTTCGACTACGAGAAGTACTCTTGCCCCGTCAAGCACGGCGGCAAGTACGTCTTCGCCAAGAACGACGGGCTGCAAAACCAGTCGGTGCTGTACATCCAGGACACGCTCGCGGACGAGCCGCGCGTGATGCTGGACCCGAACCTTCTGTCGACCGATGGCACGGCCGCGCTCTCCAGCAGCTCGTTCTCCGAGGCCAAACTCGGCGACGGCAAGCTCTATTTTGCGCACGGTATCTCGCGCGGCGGCTCGGACTGGCAGACCATCAAGGTGCTGGCAGTGCATGACGACAGCAAGGTGCTGGACGACACGGTCGAGTGGGTCAAGTTCAGCAACATCGCGTGGACGCACGATGACAAGGGTTTCTTCTACTCGCGCTACCCGCCACCGGAGCACCTTTCGAGCGAGGCGCACGACAGCGAGGACGCCAAGCGAGGCACCGAGACCGACTCGAACACGAACCACCAGGTCTGGTACCACGCGATCAACACGCCGCAGGCCCAGGACACGCTCGTGTACGCCTACCCGGCCGAGCCGACGTACTCGCTCTCGGCCGAGGTCGCGGACGATGGCAAACACTTGCTGATCTACCTCAACGACGGCTGCAAGAACGCCAACATGATCCACGTGGCGGATCTGACGGGCTTTGAAGCCTTCCGCGCCAGCGTGGCCGCCGGCTCAAAGGAGATCCTGCCTGTGCACAAGCTTGTGGACGACATGGAGTCATCGTTCAACTACATTCTGAACGAGGGCGACCAGTTCTACTTCAAGACCAACGCGCAGGCTCCTCGTGAACGCATCGTGCGTGCTGATCTGGCCAAGGCCATCAGCGCTGGTGCCAGCGCTGCGACGGTGTGGGAAGAAGTCGTGCCGGAGCAGAAGGACCTCGTGGTGCTCGAGGGCGTGTACCCGGTTGCGAACAATCTGCTAGTGCTGCAATTGCTCAAGGACGTGCGCCACGTGCTCCACGTGGTCAACCTGGAAGGCCAGTTCCAGTACGAGATCGAGCTGCCCAGTGTCGGCACGGTCGGTGTGGCTAGCAAGCGCACCGAGTCCGAGTTCTTCTACAAGTTCATCTCGTTTCTGTACCCGGGCTCGATCTACCGCATTGATCTCGGTGCCAAGGAGGCCACCAGTGAGCCGGCCAAGGGCACGCTCTTCCGTGAGACCACCGTCAAGGGCTTTGACGCGAGCCTGTACGAGGCCAAGCAGGTGTTCTACCCGTCCAAGGACGGTACGAAGGTGCCCATGTTCATCGTGAAGCGCAAGGACCAGCCGCTCAATGGCGCGCTGCCGACCTACCTCTACGGCTACGGCGGCTTCAACATCTCGCTCACGCCCTCATTCAGCGTGGCGCGTCTGATCTTCGTGCAACACTTTGGCGGCGTGCTTGCCCTGCCCAACCTGCGCGGCGGCGGTGAATACGGCGAGCAATGGCACCAGGACGGCATGCTTTTCAAGAAGCAGAACGTGTTTGACGACTTTGCCGGCGCGGCCGAGTACCTCATCAAGGAAGGCTACACGAACCCGTCCAAGATCGCCATCCACGGCGGCTCCAACGGCGGTCTGCTTGTGGCGGCCAGCGTGAACCAGCGCCCGGACCTGTTCCGCTGCGGTGTCGGCGCTGTGGGTGTCATGGACATGCTGCGCTTTCACAAGTTCACGATTGGTCACGCCTGGCGCACGGACTACGGTGACCCGGATGTGGCCGAAGACTTCCGCTACATCCACAAGTACTCGCCGTTGCACAATGTGCCGAGTGCCGACAGCGACAAGGTCAAGAACCTGCCGGATGGCGGCTTCCCGGCGGTGCTACTGACCACCGGAGACCACGATGACCGCGTGGTGCCTCTGCACTCGTTCAAGCTCATCGCGGAGCTGCAGCACCAGCTCGCGCACTCGCCGCTGCAGAAGAACCCGCTGGTGATCCGCATCGAGACCAAGGCTGGCCACGGCGCCGGGCGCCCGACCAGCAAGATGATCGAGGAGTCCTCGGATGTGTACGCGTTCATGGCCTGGAGTCTTGGCGTGCAGTTCACGCCGTAAACAGAATGCAATCCTATCATTGTTCCGCGTGGTCAAATGGGGTGTTGAGTTGACTCGGCGCAGCTGAGACCTTCGGGCCTTTCTTACTGACACGCTCGGTGGCAAGAAAGATCGACCGCTGGAATCTTGCTCCTCTTCTGCATGCGAGACAAGCGGATCCACGCACCCATCAACCTGGGAGCTAGTAGCTCCGAGCTACGGTACCAGCGTCACGCATCGATGACGCAGGCATGGCGGCCTCAATTCATAAGAACCGCTTGGGGATGAGAAAGCACGACAGGGGGAAGGAGGGAGATGGTGGTGGTCTCAAAGACACACCCAGTTGCAGAAACCTGCGCGCTACCACGGACACCTTCTGCTCCACTTGAATCCATCTTCAAGAAAAGGTGCAAGAGCGCGCAATCGAAGGCCTGGCGCTTGCACACGAGGGATCAGGAATGCATGAGCAGGGCGCCAATTTGTTTTCACACCATGCCCTTATCGCACTTGGCGACGTGGGCGAGGCCTTCCCTCTCACTGGACAGCACCGCGGTTTCCCGCACTCCAATTGGATCCACGTGGTCTCCAAGGCGGCCTGGACCTCTGCTCTCTTACCATCATTCGCCAAGGGATCCACTCACTCAGAGCGCATCTTGTCACCCATTCCACACACATCACGAGATCGAAGCCTGGACCTGATATTTCGTGACATCAGGTACCGCGTGGGCGGAATCATTTTGGAACATGGCTTCATCACCCATGACAAGAAGGACCTCTGCTTGATTCATGGCTCCATCACCCCGAACAAGAAAACATCCCGTCTCTCTCATGGATGACCTCCATCACCCGCGATCAGAGGGATCCAGTCCTGAAAGAGGGAAAGGTTATTTTTGGACTCAGGAAGATTCCGTTTCTTGGTTCTGATCATGAGAGTTGTTCGTCCACATCGCGCTCCTCCCTGATGGAGGCCAAGGACTTCATCGTCGCCAACGTGGTACGTGTCAATCCCCCCGACGACCCACACTTGGCTTCTATAGCGCTCAGACCTCGCGGCTTTTTATGATACTGTAGCGTCCTGGCGAAATCCAAGTGGAGGTCTTCGTCGCGGGCGATGGTATCAACTACCCCAAGAAGGGTCAGACGGTCGTGGTGCAATACACTGCCTATGTAAGTCACCCGCGAACTCGATCGCTCATGCTTGATGCGCACATAGCTTATGTACCCTCCTCCCGTTGCAGCTCCAGGATGGTCGCAAGTTCGATTCATCACGTGACCGAGACAAGCCATTCAAGTTCAAGCTTGGCGCCGAGCAGGTTATCCCAGGTCTTGATGAAGGCGTCGAACGACTCTGCATGAAAGAACGCGCCAAAATATTCATCCCAGCCGACAAGGCATACGGGCGTAAAGGATTCCCGGGTCTTGTGCCGCCAAATACCAACTTGATTTTCGATCTGGAGCTGCTCACGTTTCGCTAGGTTGCCACCAGCATATTTACGATATTATTAAATCAAAGAAGCCAACTTGTTGCTTTTCCAATTCACGATAGGTCACCCTGAAACAAAGCTTTTTTCTTGCGCTCAAACTCATGCTTGCGATGGTTTTGCGCCTCTCGGTCATCAGTCTTGGCCTGGATTGCTTGGATCTGGGTCAAATGTTTCGCTGCAGTCTGCTGTGTCTTCTCGTGGCGATCGCGCTCAAGCAGCGTAAGCTCGCGGTAAAAGTCTGTAGTCACTGGTAGTGGCTTGTTGAGTTCGTCTTTGATCACATTGTGCATCCAATCGCTCTTCTCTTGTCTTCCGTTCTTCGCCACGCGCAGAAACTCGTCCCGCGCCTGCAATTGCTTGCTTACGCGAAGCGTGCCTTGGATTTGTTGCTCGTTGCATACCCTGCGCCAATTCAAATGAGCGATGCGTTCTTCCAAAGACGTGAAGGTCGCCACCGGGACCGTTGATCCAGATGATGCTTGTGTGGATCGAGTATTCGCCATCGATACGATCACTGATGAACGCCCAATGCTGAATGGAGGGCAGCTTTCTTCGGTCTTATTGCAAAGTATTTTTGGATACAAATGTAGCTCTCGAGAACATGTTCTTTATAGCGTATACAATATGACACCAGACACCAACTAAATAGACTCGATTTGCTTGGCGTTCAATGCAGCCATTGATATCGGATTCAACGAGCCATCTTGTTTATCGTGAAGTTACTATGGAATTTTCAGTCGCCAAATCTTCAGAATTGTTGCTTGTTCGTCTAGAAAGCCCGCGAAACCAACAGCTTGTTCTTAAAACAAGAATGTTTATGCGGGACTTGCTCAATGGAGATGTGAACTCACACTTGGCAAGCTGGTTTGGAGGTTCGTAGTGATATAGTAGCACAATCATATGATGCCGGAGAATCCACTAATTGGCTTGTCGTATGCGTACCAAATGAAATTGGAATCAATAGCATTGAAGTCGGTTTGCCACTGGTCTCTTGGAATACTTCCATTCTTTCCGGTGCCATTCTGCTCAGTAGGTCGTTCAGTATCCCTTTCACCATCGCTTGAAGGCTCCGAAGCAATCGAAGCGTCACTCTCATTTTCGAGGATACGAAAATAATGGGCCGTCCTTTGCTCTCGCTTGGGCTTGGGCACTCGCAATCGGAATGACTGCTTTGGGATGAATCCGGTCACTGGCGTTGCGCATTTTTCGGCCAATACAAAAAGATGCAGTGACGTCACAGGTAATACACTGGCGAATGCAAAGAGCACGTTAGCGCTGCTTGGCTAGATGTTACTTCTGTGGCCTCAGCCAGACGCAATACGTACTTTGTGAAGTATTGGGTATTCTGGATGATCAACGTTCGAATCAATTTCTGAGAGCACACGCGGATCAGTCTCTCTCTTGACATTTGCTGATGTTGTGCTGTGCTTGAAGCTGTTGCTTGCTCCGAAAACTCAAGCACAATGACTTCCCGTGGACTCAAGGCGGACGCTCCAAACAGGAAGACGACTGCAGTAGCAAGGCAAATCAGAAACTATGGTCTCAAGGAGCAAGACATGAGCACAGAATGATGCAGATAACCCACCGCATTGTACGGGTCTTGCAAAGATCTTTTTGAGGCTGCTTTCAAACAATCGCTCTGTGGTTTCTACACACTGCAGCGCTTTCTTCATTGGCCCACGAACCAATCGCCGTCTATGACATTTCTTCCCCACGCACATGAGCGACCACGAGCACGACCACAAGATCGTAATATTGTGGCACATACCTTCTCTCGCCTTGGCTCCCACTCAGCTCCTCGCTCTCTCGCTCCCAAACAACCGCCCGCAGCTCCTCGTAGACACTAATAGTTGCAAGACGCACTTCAGTCACTCGTCGTCTGCTGCTCTCTCTCTAAAGGTGTACCATGGGATCTGGCCTCGCATGAACAGCAGATACTGCACCATCTGCGCGGTCATGGCTGCGCGGATCTCTCCATCCAGAGCCAGCTTGTACGGGATCGTTGTCCACTCCGCCGGCGTTGCACTTGCCATGTTTCCCTTCAATGCGCGCACTCGCGCAATGGCAATCACGTAAAGTTCGCACTCAGCACGTTAAGTGCGCGTTTTGCGAACCTAGCGGCCCACACAACACGCTCTCCGTGAACGAACATGGAGGTGACGGCCCATGCAGACGACTACCACGGTTCCTTCCGAGACACCGTGTGGCTGCAGTCGTTCCCGCTGAACGCGCAGACGGTGCTGCACTACTTCGCGCTCTCGCCGTTCTACGACCGCTCCTGCAACAACGAGCGGCTCAAGATGCAGCGCCTGGGGCTCGACCAGCTCAAGAACATGCGCGGCATCGAGTACGAGCTGCTGCCGAACCTGGCCAAGCAGCTCCCGCAGCAGCTGTTCCTCATCCGCAAGCAGCGTCGAGGTGGACGCACGCAGGTCGAGCCGCTCGCGATCTACTACGTGCTGGACGGCACAGTGTACCAAGCGCCCAATATCCACGCCATGCTCTCGTCCCGCCTGGTACTACGTTGGCGAGTGCAGCTTCGGCCGCAGCTTTCGATGGCTCACATCTGTCTCTCTGCTCCCCATAGAAAAAATGCAGCTACCGCGTGAACAAGGCGTTCCACGGTCTTGCTGCTGGCGTGCGCTTCAGCGCCACGGAAGGCTACGCATGGGACTTTAGCTCCAAGGACAAGAAGGAACCGGTCATTCCCTCAGAGCGTACGTCTGTCTCTCATCTTGCTGGCTGGCTTTGCGAGGCTGATGACCATTGGGTGTGTCTGGTAGAATTGCAATTGAAGCTCAAGCAAAAGTACGAGAAGATGGAGAAACAGCGCGAGACGTCGGCGCGGGTCGACTCGATTTTGATCCAGCTCATGAAGCGCCACGCGCCCGAGATTGCCGAGAGGCTTGAGCGCAAAGACACGCCTGCTACAGCGGCAGCAGCAGCAGCAGCGGCGGTAGCTGGTGCTGCTCCAGTCACAGGAGCCAAGCGAGACAGCGAAGCTGCCGCCACTGCAACGAACGATGCAAAGCGACCACGCGTGGGGTAAGTTATATCTAGACAGATATAGGAATATAACGCAGCACCGCATCAATAAGAAAGCGACCAGCACCTTGCATACTACATAGTATTGCCTAACACACTGCGACCAGATTCAAGCAAAGCAATTCAAAAACATGCATGCGAGCAGCGAGCTCATGCGCTTCAGAGCCCAAACTCAAGCGCCAGCCAATTACTTGTGCTTCTTGGACTCCAAGAGCTCACGCGTTTCACGAAGGTGCTCGACGGCTTGGTCCTTCGCATTCATGAGACCGCCCTTCACTTTCTGGAACGCCTCGTTGACATCCAGGCCCTGGTCGTCTTGGTTGTCCAGCTCTCGGTGGAGCTTCTTGGCTGCCTCATCACGCGCGTTTTTGGTGTTGCGCTCCACGCTGTCGCGCATATGCATGGCCTTCTGCTCCATGCCTCCACCCATGTGCTTGGCCTTGCGCTCGAGCCCCTCGCATTGGCGTTGAAGCTTCTCCATGTTGGCTTTCCAGCGGTCCGGATGACGGCGGCGGATGACCCACAGCGATATCACGAGCAGCAGCGGTACCAGCCAGACCAAATGATAGAGGCAGGCGCGGTCGGTCGGATGCGCGAGGCAGAAACCCTTGCCGGCCAGTTTGGTCGACGCCTCCGAGCTCTGGTGGTACGTGTCTTCAACACGACCCTTGACCGCATCGAGCTTGCCCTTCACATGTTCCTTCGTATCTCCAGTGTGACCACGAGCACGTCTGCTCACGTCTTCCACGCGCTCGCGCGCTCGCTCACCCATTTCCGCTGCACGCTCATGGCCATATTCACCCATTTCAACGACGCGCTCGCGGACTCGATCGCCCATATCGGCAGCACGTTCACGAGCGTGGCCACCAATGTCTGCCACACGGTGACCCGCGTGCTCGCTCATTTCTTCAAGCCGTTCCGCGGCTTCAGCGGCCTTGTGGTAAGCCTCATGTGCTGCCTCCGACAACCGCTCGGCCTCATGCGCAACCGTTTCCTTCACACGGTCGCTCGCGCTGCTTGCATGCCCACGAACCGAGTCCGCTGCCTCTTGTCCTGCTTCACTAACTCGAGTACGCGCGTGGCACAGCTTCTCACCGGCGACCCCACCAGCGCACTTGGTGGCTTCACGGCCGTGCTCGACCTGGTCACGCAGATCGTCGGCCATCTGGTGCGCGTGGTGCTGCATCTCCTGCATACTGGCTTCTCACTTGGTCGGTCCGCTTGCTCTCTGCAGCGCAGCTTGCATTATGAATGTCCTGGTCCTTCGAGAAGACGAGAGAGAAGCGTTGCCAACTGCCGCATGCAAACTTCACCGTCAACTGCTTCATCCAGAAGATACTTTTCCCAGACGAACTCGCGCTATTTTCCTAATTTAACGTGTCTCACATCATTTTTAAAGTGGGTCACACCAAAGTAGGGTCCTTGCGCTTTCCATTGGATTTGATACCCGGATCGGAATGGAGCAGCAGGACGCCGTGTTCACTGCGCGTGCGCAAATTGACGCCATCGCGCTCTGCCCACAGTCACAGGACAAGGACCAATCGCCTTTGCTGGCCGTGGCCATCTCGAGCCTCGAAGGAAATCAGTGGAATGGCGGCCTGGCGCTCGTGGATGCCGTCACGGGCCAGCGCCGGCTGGGTCTGGAGCTGCCCACAGGCGTGAGCTCACTGGCCTGGTGTGGACCAGAGCAGGATCTGCTCGCGTGCGCCTGCGATAACGGCGACATTGAGCTTCTTCAGCTCACAACATCAGCAGACGGAGAAGACCCATCGCTGCAGCCCGTGCAGCAAGCGAATCCGGATGGCGTGGCGGTCGGGCTCTGGGGCCATGACGATGTCGTCACGAGCGTCTCTGCGTCCAGCTTTGAGAAGAACATCGTCGCCAGCAGCAGCTGGGACCTCTCGTACGTTCTACGGTGCAATATTAGCTATTGCGGGGTAGTCGCTAACCTGCTGAGTATGCTGTGCTAGCGTCAAGCTCTGGGACCTTTCTGCGATGGATACGACCGTGGCAACGCTCACAGGCCACACGGACCTCATCTGGAGCGTGGTCATGAGCCCGACGCAGGCACATGTGCTCGCCACGGCTTCACAGGACGCGACGGTCGAAGTCTGGGACGACCGCAAGACCAACACGGTCATGCTGACCATGAACACGTCCTCGCCGGCGCTGTCCATGACCTGGCATCCGACTCGCGAGACGATCTGCTCGGTCGGATTAGACGACGGCTCGGTCGTGACATTCGACACACGATCGCCCGCTAAGCCGCTCGTGGAACTGGTACGTTGAAAAATCATTCATGTTGGTGGATTAGATTAGATGCTAACCACTGACTATTGATTGCAGGCGACGCATCAAGGCGCCGTCCACGTGCTGCGATACTCGCCGTACCATGACGATCTACTGGCCTCCGGTGGCGACGATGCCAGTATTTACCTTACGAACGGCGTGCTGCCGAACCTCAAGGCCACCAAGCTGGACGCCTGCTCGCACACGGACTACGTGCGTGCACTGGTCTGGTTCCAAGCTCCGTCGTCCGAGAAACAGAGCTTCACCACATTCATGACCAGTGGGTCGTGGGATAAGACCCTGCGCTTGTGGAACATGGACAGCTTGAGCACCGCGTAGTCACAATGAATTCAAGCCCTGGAATCGATGAGAGTCCCGAGTGTTGTTGAGCCCCTTGTCTCTTCATGTAGCAGAGCTGCCATTGGTCGTGGCCGCATCCTGCTGCTGGACAGCCAGAATCCACGGATCCTGCAGCGCCTGCTCGGGGGTGAGCCGCTGGGCTGGGTCCCACTCAAGGCACTTTTGCAGGAACGCCAGGAACTTGGCATCGTCGCACTTCATGGCTGTGGCCAGATGGCGAGCTCCCGGCACGCGCTTCCAGCCACGAGAGCTCACGATGGTGCGTGGGCGGAACCGACGAGGCGATTTGGGCGCCTCGTTCGCCTCCGTGGGTGCCTGGTTCTCTTCCTCGAAGAAGTTTTTCCACCGGCGGCACCGCGAAAGAAACTCGTTCGAGGGCACGCCCATCAGCTCCATGATGCAGCCTATCTGGTCGACCTCGTTCTCGCCCGCGAACAGCGGGTGGCCCGTGTACAGCTCCACGAGAATGCAGGCGAAGCTCCACATGTCGATGCCGGCGTCGTAGGCGTGGCCGAGCATGACCTCGGGGCTGCGGTAGAACCGGCTCTGGATGTACGTGAACACGGCCTTGCTGGCTAGGCAGCTGCTGCCAAAGTCCACGAGCTTGACCTGGTCGATCCAGATATTGGCTTGGGCCGTGGTCACGGGCTCCCCCGTGAAGTAGCAGCCGGGCGCCTGGACAAGCACGTTCTCGGGCTTGAGGTCGCAGTGGATCACGTCCTGCTCGCGGAGAAACGCCAGCGCCTGCAGCAATTGCTGCGCGATCAGGCGAATGTTGGCCAGCGGCAGGCCCTGGAAGTACCGCACCTTGAGGATGTCATACAGGTTCACGCCCAGCAGCTCGAACGTGATGCACAAGTGGTTGCGGAACTCAAAGTAGTCGAACATGCGCACGATGGGCGCGCGCTGCTGCTGCTGCTGCTGCTGCTGGCTCTGGTGCGCGGAGGCGTTGCGCTCGCGCAGCGTGGACAGGAGCTGCACCTCGATGAAAGATTGCTCTCGGTACTTTGGGCGGTTGCGGATGATCTTGACGGCCACTTTCTGCTGGGTCTGGTGGTCTAGGCAGCACACGACCTGGCCGAACGAGCCGCTGCCCAGCTCATACAGCACCTCGTAGCGGTACGCCAGGTGGTCGTGCGCCACCACCAGGTAGTCGCCGCGAGAATCGTCAAAGCCGCTGTTCATGGGATCGTCGGTGGTCGTCGTGGTGGTGGTCTCTGCGGCAGATGGAGCTGTGTCCACGGCGACACTCGCGAGCAGCTCCGAGATGACCTCACCATTGCGGCGCCGCTTCTTCACGGCCAGAGCAGCATGGAAGTAGACCTGCGGGTAGTCCCGGATCTCTCGGCGCTCAAAGAGCGTGAGATCGTTGGACGATTTGGCCAGGATCGGCGCTGGTGAGAGCGCGTTCGCCGGTTCTGCCGTCGGAACTGAGAAGCGACTGACGCTGGAATCAGATGGAGCAGCTGTAGACGAAGCCGCGAGCAATCGCGCCGCACGAGGATGCAGGCGACTGCCGCTGGTCGTTGTTGTGGCCGGCGCCGCAGACGACAGTTCCTGGTCCTTGGCCGACTGAGCAGGTGGACGAACTGCCTGGCTGTTGCTGCTTTGCGCTGCGAATTGCGGCCGGCCGCCCTGCAGTGCGACGGCGGACGCCGCCGCTGCGGGCGACACGATCGGAGTCGAGGCTGCGGCGCTCGCCATAGACGATGTCTTGAGCGCACGCGAAGTCTTCGCATGTGGCTGATGGGCGGCGGTGTTGTCCGGACGGGACGGCGTCCAGAAGCGCGACGAGCTGCTATCTTCGCGTTTCGTGGTGAGCTGCCGGGAGCTAGCAGACGACGGCGGCAGCGCTGGCGGCGTGGTCGTGGGCGCATTGATGGACGACGAAGACGACGAGAACTTGGTCTTCCGGATGAGAGCGTCCAGCGGTCGCCTGTTGAAGAACACATGGGCCCCAATGCGCGAGACGATGGACCGCTGTTTGGGGACCGTGGGCGAGGACGCGCACTGCGGCGCCGCGGCTTTGGTGGCCTGGTGTGGACCCACGCCGCCATTAAACGAGCCCTCAGCCGCACTGGTCTTGCTCTCAAATCGCGGCGGTCGGTGTGCCGGTGCTGTGGCCGCAGGTGTGAGCGCCGGAAGGACGGCCCGCATGGGCGTGGCCGCAGCAGGAGGTGCGCTCATCGATTGAAGTTGCGGACTGAGTTTTCGCCGCACTTGCTATGACCTTATCGGCCACAACAATCGATTCTTTTTACGTCCACTGTGGTCGACAGGCAACAATTCTCATCGCCCGAGTGTGGCTGTAAAAGAGAAGCTTGCTTGACTGCGAAAGAATACAGTTATGGACGCACCGCAGCCACCGCCAGCCGGCCGAGTCCACAAATCCGAAAACTCACTGCGTTTGAGTATGCGAGCACACACCAATTGCTCTTTCTGTTAAAGGTGACTGTGGGCCAGCTGCTTTTTGGGATGCTGAGATGGATAGGAGGAATGGATGAGAGCACATGCCGCATACGTTGCGATGTCTCGAGCGGTGGTGGGCATGCCTATTCTTAGGTAAAAGCGGTCGTAATTTTAGAAGCGCACACTGTACTGCGGTCGTATACTTCCTGTATACCACCTGACCTGGTGATGTAGAGAGCTGCCAATGTACGGACCCGGTCGAATGCGTGTTGCGACTGCGTGTGACTGACGCGATATTCCAGCGAGGCAGTCACACGGCAGGGGCGTGCAGAATCTCGGGCGAGCAGGATTTTGTAGCGGTTCAGTACACCGGATCAAAACTCGCGGTCTTGACTGCTCGATCCGGACGCGGTTCGCAACCTGGTCGGCCGCAGTCCAGCTCGAAGTTGGTCGCCACAGAATGATGGTCCAGTTCAACACCACCAGCTCTAATGCCTGGGACATGAATGGCGAAACACAAAGAGACGGAGGCGTGAGTGCGGCCGCATGGCACGACCGGAATGACCGGGCAAAGCCGCCGTCACGACATGAACTGCTGAAGTGAGCGCGGCACTCGAGGCCGTAATAACTCTGGGACATGTGGTGCATTCACGCCCCTTGTGCTAGAGCACAGCTGCCACACTGTAAAACACAGGGAGATTCTGCGCCGCGCTATGCACTCCGTTCTGTCGGATTTTGGTCCCCCGGCGGTTGCACGAGTCTGATGCCCACACACGCACTGTTGTCCACATTGAACGCATAGGGGGCTCGGCTCCGCCTGCATCCAAATCACGCAGCTGGCCGTATTGGGCTCCATCGAACATAACCTGATGCAGACACATCTCGGCTCTCAAAATATCGAATATTGACAAACACTCTGGTTGGGTTCAGCTCCAAAACTCGGCCGACTTTGAAATGGAGCGCGAAACCTACGCGAATTCGCTTCAATTTGCCGTGAATATGGGTCAACTCACACAAGCTCTCAGCCCCAGAGAAACGAAACGATTTTTTTCTCATCCATGGGCTGGGATAGCGGCGTGCCTAAGTAGGCCGTACCGTAACGGCCTTTAGCAAACTCACAATATTTCTTTTTTTTACTTTTCCTGCACTTGTCCTTCTTTTTTGCGCTCTATCCTCATTCTCATTCTCTCTCTTGCGCAGTGCTGCCTCCGAGAAATGATACAGAAAAAAATGCGTGAAAACGAACAAAAACACGCGACGTGCCAGCTCAAGGTGGTACCCAATTTGCTCTTTTTGTTGACAAGAAGGCGCGAGATCCGGCCCAAAAGCGCAAAATGCGCTCGCGGGCCTTGACGGTCGTCGCGAATGGATGCGTAAGTTGCAGTCATTACGCATCATGCGTGAGGCCACCGCTGATGCCCTTTATCCGCACCCCACGATTATGATTCCATGCGCCCACTCTGCGCTGACGCCAGTGACAGATCCTCCTGCGTGCTCTTTCCCTCTTGGCCCATTGCGCATGCGCGAAGGATATGTAGCCAAACCTGGGGAAAGTCAACTTGGAGGAAATTCAATGTGCGGCCACAAATCAGATCATGTGTAAGGACTTTTGTCCATCGGTGCCAGAACTTTGCGCGAACTGGAGACAGAAGGATAAGCGCGCGGCCCGAACGCGCCGACCGACCACTATCCTCTCCGGACTGTGCGCATCCATGTCATGGTTTTGTTGCACGACAGAATCTAACAGCAGATGGGACATCTTGGCGTTGGTCTGTCTACTGCAGAGAAGGCGAAATGTATCAAATCCCAGCTGGTCGGGGCAGTTATTCCCTTTGCGTTGCGAGGTAGGGCACGTTCTGGCAGCATAGTGGCATGATAAGCAGACACGAAGTTGGGGGAGCAAAGCGCGCAGCTGGAGGGCAATCATCCCACATTATTAGCTAATACTGAGTGAGTGGCTTGCCAGTTGAACTACAATTGCAAACGGCCAAAAACACATCTCTATTTGAAACACCCAGACCCCTTCCCACGTCAACTGCGTGCTGAGGACTTCCCCGGCTGCAAGTGGGCGCCGCCCAGAAATATTTGAATGCGGGCAGGGCAGGTAACGCTGGGAAGGGGAAGTAGGATGCAAGGGCGGCCGGCCGGCCAGTTGGGGGCTCACTCACCAAGCGCGCACAGAGCCGACGCCTCCAGCAATGGAAAAATGGGGCCGGAACACCGCGAGTGGGCGCCGCGTCAACAGAAAATAGCACGTAAGAGAACGAGCGAGAGGCCAGGCCTCCGCCCGATGGAACAACAAGAGCCTTCCAAATGCAAAGATCGCAGGCACAACGACCGACGGCAAAAGGAACTTTTTTAGGCTCGGCCAAAGTATAGAAAAGAAAGGGAGCCATGAGAGCTCTGGTTGCATGCTGCAGGCGAATAAGCGACTGCTGATTTGTAACCAATCCAAGGGCTGAACGTTACTCTGGAGCACGATCAGAACAGAAAATGCAATAGGGACAGTAGGGTTTGGGGCCAATAGGGCTGACGTGGGGGGATGGAGGACTAACCCTTTCCTTGCAATACTCCCACTCTCAGCGCTCAAACTTCGAAAAGCTTAGTCCCTATATAAATATATACCCTTCGTAAATCGATTCTAGGTGGTCGGTATGCAACGGGCGGTAAGTAACGGTAGGTATGGCTAAGTTTTGCTGGGCAGACTTGGTTAGGTACGCACTCTCGTGTTTACAAACATTTCATCACCATCATCTCTGTTCATGAAATGGCTGTATCGTTTTGATAATATCGCAACATATGTGAACTCGCACTTAAGGAATTGTCAGGATGCGAAACCCCTCGTTTTCTTTGCGGACCTGCGGCTCTCGGGTCCGTCACCTCTGAACTTCGGTTGCCTTGTTAAGTCCGGCGTGCGAGTGAATCCAACACTGATCATAGTTGTGCTGCAAAGTGCTACACTACCTACATCAGACTTAAAGACCTTCCAAACTTGATGGAGGGACCCACCCCTGTCTTCTCATTTTGCTCACACCGGGGGCCGCCACACTATAAATTTTGACAGAAACGCCCAGCCAATAGCGTGAATTTGCACAGCCGCCGCAAACAAGTTGTGAGGGAGAGGGATTGGGGAAGCCCGGCTGATCGTATTTTTGCCTCAAACGCCTCGGAGTTGGATTTTTACGAAAGAGACTGTTGCTTTCAGGTTTGGGAGGTCAGCTCCTCGTTTTGGCCGCTTTCGGCAGCAAAGAGAAGATTGAGCTGCGAGTTACTTTTCAATTCAACTGCGCGGCGTCGGAGGTGGAAAAAGTGCGCGCATCTCTCACACACCAAAAAGCACTTTAGGCAGCAGTTGACCACCAGGATCATCGGCCGTATCCGCCCGATACTCTAGCGCGCATTCCAAGTCTCTCACACGGGTGTAGGCGCAAGGCACAAGGCACGCCACCGAAGCCAGCAGCAGCAGCACAGCTTCTTTCGTGGCAGCTACTGGGCCGACACAACCCGATTGCACGGATCCACATTCGTTGCATTGATGATGGAGATCGCCAAGAATGTGCGCGATTTTCTGGTCGGTATGAAGGAAACGCTGTCGCCGGACGAAGAGAACTTGCTATCCAGTCTGCAGGACTTGCACGAAGAGTACCTCAAGATCATGGACGACTTCTCCAAGGAAGTGTCACTGATGGCACTGAGCATGAGCCCCGAAGCGCGCATGGTTGCGCACCAGCTCCGCGTGCGGATATATCAAGATTGGCGCGCCAAGTTGATGCAGCGCATCTTTGAGAATGCCTCCGTCGGCGGACACCATCACAACGGCGATTGCGCTTGCGTGGCCTGCGAGCTGAACCGAAGGCTCGATATGTACAGGAAGGTGATTGCGGACTACAACCAAGCGAGCACGCGCATCAAGACCAAAGGCGGATTGGACTCGGACGGCTCCGGGCCCGAGAGCGATGATGATGCGACTGTGTTCGAGTTCCCAGAGTTCCTGGGCTCGTCGCAACTGCTCGACATGATCAATGGTTAGTTTTTCCTCTTAGTCCGTCATCCCGGCGATATTTGCAACGATATGAAACAAGCCCCGAGTGTGGAACGAACGGAAGTCCCATGCGCGATTCAAGGGGAAGCGATTTCGCCGCGAAGGCGATTCAAGCACCACGCCCACGCGCGCGTATGATCGATTGGGCCGGCAGCAGCAGCCCAAGCATGCGCATGACTCGGGTCGCAATGAGTCGCATTGGTCGAGGCCGCTCGCTGGCTGCTCCGTCGATCGCGCGCGTGCCGCGTGGTCCATTAGCTACGAAAGAAGTCTTCGTTCACAAGAGTGTTGGAGGGGTTGAGACCTGGGTCGTCGGCCGCGCGCATTGCATTGCTGCTGCCGTCGGCCTCCCCGTCCATCCGCGTCGTCATTGGGAAGCGCAATCTGCTACATGCCCCGACTTGGTTATAACGAACGCACCGCCGCCGCACAAACTGGGTGGGTGGTTCATGTACAATGTTGCCGCCACTCCAGATGAACGACCCCGGTCTTTAGTTTATTTACTGCTAGTTGGGTGTCTGTAGTGTATTCTCTCTCCACTCTTTTGATATAAAGAAGTGCTATTTTAATTAAACGAAAAGGACATTGCCTCAAAATTTGGAGTGACCGTTTGCGGGCAGGCAGGGTGCGCGCATAAGATTGCAGCGGTTTTGAGGGTGGCGCCGCTTTGCATGCGTCAATGCGATCGAATAAGTTCGACGCCGCACCTGGCTACAGGTTGTATGTATATTCGCTCTCGGGGCATATGGTGCAGCGGTGGTTTCAAGATCGGCGATTCGCGTGAGAACAGCCCCGCTCGCAGCGCCAGCCGCACAATTGCCTATTACTACTTCAAGCTGCAAGCTAAATGGACACGTGCAACAAACCGAGCCAAAGTGTGTTCCTCTTTCGGATTGCAAAGGCGCTGGCTGATTTTTCGGTGCCGCAATCACTTTTGGCTGCTACAATAGCAACCCACGCGATGAGGTGGCTGCAATGGCGAAGCTGCGAAAGTGCGACAAAGATCGCTCGTTTGGCTCTCGAATACAAAGACACGGTGTGCGCATTGACGCACGCGAGTGAGGCGGGATCTAAGCCGCTGGGATAAACAGGCGGATCCCTCCTCTATTGTTCTGTACGCACGGATGCGTACGTGGGATGCCTTGCTCTTCGTTCGTGGGCGAGCCCACTTTCAACTCGCGCCAACCTGATTGAGGTGAGCGGGGAGGGGGACAGGTCCGGATTATGTTCCAGACACAAACAGGTCCAGCAGAGTTGCACCAACGCATGACCAAGAGCGTCACTGGTCCATGCACGAGCCAGCTGGCTCGCGGACCTCCATTCGTGCATAAGGCGGTGCAGCCAGCATGTAAAGCCCACTTGACCAATCCGGTCAACAGACTCTTTGGATCGAGCCAATCAGCGGGCCGGATTCATGGAACCCAGACAGGAAGCTGATGACAGTTGGAGCACCTTCGAGCCGCAATCAACTCGAAATAGAGCGATGGTTCGTTTTTAGGTCTTCAACATGGAGGAGGAGCAGAAGCAGCAAGCAGGATGATGAGAGAGTCTGGGGCCCTCGCACCTCTTCACGCGCTCTGGAGGCAAGCCGCACGGGTGCGTGTGTAGGGTGTGGGGGATCAGCACAAACAGTAGCCAACTCGGGAATCTCAGAGTGTTGCAAGGGAGGCACGCACCACAGGTCCATCTGAGTACAACGGAGTCGACACTCGAGTTGACTCCATCCCACACCCACAAACTTGGATACGGAGCGGATGAGCTCATGACGCTGTAACGCTCCCATGCACCATGCCATGGACCGTCCGGCCCATGGGGAAAAAGAAGTGCGTTTCGTTATTGGACGCATATAAATTTATACGGTACTCACTGTACGTGTACTCGTATACTGCATCCTACTGTAGTGGTACTTTTCCCCTGCCATGTCAGCTAAAGCTCGTGGTTAGGGCTTGTGGTCAGTTACTGCGCACTGGTCACATTTTTGTAAGACTTCGTTTTTTTGTCCGTTACGAGTTTTTGGACACCAAGATTCTGAAAGTCCATAAATAAGCCTGTGGCGCTGGGACGATCATTCATGCACGCACGTGGAGCCCACCACCACCTTGGGCATTTTGTGGTATTTCCTCAGCCACTCCAGTTGAGCGTGATATCCTCGTCGCCATACTCTCGGTTCTCGATCAAAATTCCATCTCGCCATTTGTCTGCCCGATATTCAAGTATTTGACTTGTCCAGCCACAGGCGCGATATATAAAAGTTAAGCCACATGAGTTAAGTCTGCTTGGGGGAATGTGGGCCAGGCCCAGTGACTAAGGATCGGATGCAAGCCGAAACTGAGGCCAGTGTGCCTGGAAATGTGGGCCACGGGTGCGCCGCGCTCGTCTACGTTGGGCCGGCCGGCGGGCGCGGAGGAAATTCCAGCGCCGAGTCCTCCATCACGAGAGGAGCACTTATAGAGATGGCGGTAAACGCGGACTTTGTCCATAAACTGGCACCAGGACAGAAGAGCCTCCGGTTGGGCATCGTCCCCACGAGCGCGGCATCGTCATCTCTCGATCGATCGATCGCTCTCCGCATGCTCCGGTACAGTACGTACGCCGGCCTTGTCTGCATCTAGGTACGCACTCGATGGCGGCAGTGGTTCGGCGGCGCGCGCGCCCGGCTGCCTGCCAGCCATCCATCCTTCCATTCACCCGGCCCAACGGCTCTCTTCAGACGAAGCATGGAGCACGTCTTCCTGATTTGGCGTTGCGACGGCGCCAAGGGAGAGAGCGCGAGCTTGCCAGCTGGGCTTCGAGCGAGCGGCTCATTTGCGTTTGAGACGATGAGTCTGCGACCAGCCAGCGATCCATCCGGACGGAAAAGCGCGTGGGATCCGCGGCCGGAAGACGTCGCAGACTGCGATCTAGAACGGGAGCCGGTCGATCGTCGTGGATGCGATGAATGCGACGATTCTGCCACGCACGATCGCTTGGTGGCTGGCTGGCTGACGTGAGTCCATGACGAATGAGTGGCGCGCACATGGAAGCTCTTGCGATGGGGCAGCGCCAGTCGAGCGCCTCGTTTTCTGAGAGGCCTTTCTCCCTCGGGAAGAAGGACGGACGGCCTGCCGCTCGCTCGCTCTGATCCGATGAGTGCACCACATCCGCTGCCGTCAGCATGTGTACAGTTGCGATCATTGGCTTGGCGCTTCTGTCGGTTGTCAAATCGCCCATTGTATCGCATTCGACAGCGGCGCATGCGCTCTTGGAGAAGACTTATCGGTCGGTGCGTCGCCAGCTTACCCAGCAGAACGAATATGGCTGTCTGTCTGTCGTCATCATGGAGATGACTTCGTTGGCGCATGAGGTGAAACAAGGCACGCATCACTGACAGACAGGCAAATGATGGAAGGAAGATTCCTCCTCCCTTTCCGTGCGATTGGATGCACGCAGCGCAATCTCCTCACATGGAAGGATACCTGTGATCAGCAAGCATGCACTCCCATGGCTCCCCTGCTGTGCTCCTTGCGCCTTGTTTAATCTCCATGGCCAGCCATTCCTTCCGCCCCGAATGCGCACATGGCTGCATCTGTCAAATAACGGCCAGACCACCGACACAGAGCAACCCAACTGACGCGCCGCCGTCTACTGTAATTTTAGTACATACGCCATTGCTTCACTATGTCCCTGCGATGGCTCGTGTCCTGAGGAACCATGGTCCATACCACGCACGGGCCGTTGGAATCGCACACGCATTGTTGGGCACAAGATCGGCGGCATCTCGCAACCTTTCAATCTGATAAGGAAAATACCGGTATCTCATCGGTAAATATCTGGTAGATTTGTAGTGTGGTGCACTTTATTTTAGGTCGGAAAGGGCCCGGGCTTGCTCGTTCTTTCCAGAAAAAAGAGCGCAATTGCCGTCATGGCGTCCGAGGGGTATCTGAGCAAGAAGTACGAGAAGTGGAACCATTTTGAGGTGATTACTACCGCAAGCTCCACGTTTGCCACCGCATGCTCGACTGAGTCGTTTGCTGATACTCTCGGCCTGCATTGCGTGCGCCTTTATCTGCTTCTCTGTAGGATGATTCCGACAATGAGGACGCGGAAGTGCCACGTGTACCCACGCAGTTCGACACCGAAGGCGATGGTACATCAGCTCCTGCTGCTCTTGCATCGCTGCGTGTGTGTGGAAGCATATGTGCTGATGCGTGTGTTTGCGTAGCGGATATTGTGGTGAGCACGGAGATGCTGCTGACGCCCAAGCAGGTGGAGACCTACCGCAAGCTGGACAAGCGCGAGTCCGAGATCTGGCAGGTCGTCGTGCGCAAGCTGCGCGTGTGGTCGGCTGCGAGCGAAGGCCCTGACGACGGCAGCGAGGCCGTGCCATGCCGCCCGTACTGCGTGCTGGTGAATAATCTGTATCCACTGGGCCAGGTGCGCATGACTCCCGTATGATAGAGGTTGCATGATGCGCATGGGCCGACTGAATACAATCCGCCGTTCCCAGGTCGTGTCCAAGAAGATCTGCGATCCGCCAGAGGTATATCCGTCACCGGAGACGATCCTGGAGCTGACGCTGCAGGCAATGCTGGATCCACCCACCAGCACGCCGCAGCACCGGCCGGACAAGATCGTGTTCCCGGACCGGAACTTCGTGGGCAAGCTGCGCAAGTCCTACTCTGCACTGGGCATCGAGTGTTCGTACCTGTCCGAGTCCGAGGGCATTGACTCCTACATCCAGTGAGTGTGTGTGTGTGCCTTTGTAAGTTGGAGGTACGCGCCATGGACTCATGTGTGTCTGGCTTGAGCAGAGAGCTGTCGAACCATCTCATCCGCAAGGACCTGGCTTCGGTGGCGGAAGTGAGCGAACGGCCAGGCATGATCTCTGGTGCTGGTGTCACCCCTGAGATTCTGAGCGAGTTCTATCAGGCCTGCGCGAAGTACGCCAGGCTCGAACCGTGGAAGCACCTAGCTGAGCGCCAGGCGATCCAAGTCGATGCGCATGAAGAGATCCAGATCGACAAGCGCCACAAGGCTTCGCGCGGCACGATCTTCTCTTCTGTGATCGCGACGCCGACGCCGGACAATGGGCAAATCCAAGGCATGGCGCTGTTCTTCACGCGAGCAGACCTGGAGCGCCGCGTGCTGCCGCGAGGTGAGAAGCTGGCGCTGATGGAAAACCCGTCACTGCGTCGCTGTGGCTTCTGCGACAAGAAGGCGGCGGCTGGTGCCGAGCTCAAGCGCTGCACGCGGTGCCAGTGCGTGTTCTACTGCGGCGCTGCTTGCCAGCGTTCGCACTGGAAGGACCACAAGATCGGCTGCGTGGCGCCTAGCGCAGCGTCGACGGACGAGAAGAAGATCATGTGGGGCGCCAAGGAGATCTCGATCTTGTTTGGCCCTTTAACTGCTGTTCCGTTCGATGATCTGGACGCGATCGATAAGCACGGCTTCGCCATCGCCACGCCAAGCCATTACCCATCGGCCGTGGTGTTCAAGAACGGCGACCCGAGTGTGCCCGAGGTGAACGATCTCTTCTGGCTCATGCGCGGCCTGCAGGCGCAGGTGCATTTGCTGGAGACGCATCCGCTGTTCATTCAGCGCTCGATGGTGAGCATGCTCGGCCTTGAGGACGAAGAGAGCGCCAACCAGGAGCAGGAGAAGATCGAGTTGAAATGCAAGATCTTGGGACTTGATGACCAGCTGGTGATTCGCAACAGCGCTGTGCTGACGACTCAGGACGTGGTCAAGCTCCGGGAACTTGTTGAGCGACAGAAGACGCGAGCAGCTTTAGCCGATTCGGCTGGTGAAGATGGAGAGGAGCAGAGCGAGCATGCAGCCGATGGATCGTGTGCGGTCATGTAAGCCTTGGGGATTCATGTAACTTTCCATTTCTCATTGTCTGTGCGGACTTTAAATACTAATTGTGTGCTGACTACTGGAATACCTGCCGCTCGAAGAAGGCGCAGAAGACCACGGCCATGAACAGCAGCGTGTCCATGCGGTCGATCAGCCCACCGCCGATCTGCAGGTAATTTGCCGTGACGGGGATCTTGGCCACCTTCTTCAGACTTAGCAGGAACAGCTTGCAGATGTGGCTGAAGAGAATCGCCAGGGCTGAGATGCCGGCCACCCAGTAGGTTTCCATTTCAAAGTCAACAAAGCTGGCGGCAGCGTAAGTGGCACCAACTCCAAAGGCGAGCGCTCCCAACAGGGTCTCAAGGTTCTGTCGAGAGGACACGCGAGGCGCGACCGGGTGGTTCCAGGGGAACTGGATGCCCTTGAGTAACCGCTCCATGACAAAGCTGCCGATTTCCGAGCTCCAGACGATGACGAAAAAGCCTAAGAGAGCATTCCCCGTGTGCTCCATGGCCGATTGCGAGAAATACGCGAGCACGACGCCGGCACAATAGAGATAGAGCAGGCCCGATATATCGAGAAACACCATCACGACGGACTCCATGGGGTCTTTGCTGGTGAAGACGCGCGCGATAAGCGTCAGGCAGGACGCGAACAGCAGAAGCCAGAACGGCTCCAGCGCGATCGGGTAATCTTCCGACGTGCCTGTGGTCTTGTTGGTGTCGTCCAGCACCACATTGAGCGTCGCCAGAGTGTAATACGCATACCGGATGAACACGACCACGCCGTCCGTGATCGTAGGTGCGAAGCAGCCGCTGAGCACACCGAGGAACGAGCACAACAACAGGAACGTCATGGGCAGCTTGACTGATTCTCCTGTCGCCACCAGCACACCAGCGACAACCGCCATGGCCAGCAGAGCGATCGTGAACCCCACGAGCATTGTGTAGCCGCGCACGAACCGGTCTGCGAGGCGCGTGACTGCGCAGGATGTGAGATCGGCCGAGTACGAGATGATCTGCTGGTACAACTCGCGCGACGTCTGCTTCTGGTGCAGCTTGAGCGGAAGAAACACGCGCAAGCGCACGCGATATGCGAGCCAGACGAACTCGTAGCTTGCAAGCGCTATGGCTACGCAGTAAACGTACTCAAGTGCTCGGTAGTTGGTGATACTCGACGCCACGAGAATCGCGGCTGGGATGGCGATCAGGATGAGACTGTCGAATATGACGATCACCAGGCCCCAGCACGTGCGCGCATGCATGTCGATGGTGGCCGGGACCCACCAAGACGGTCGGTCATCATCGCTTTCTTCGGAACTGTTCTCTTCATTGCGCTGCTGGTGATGCTGTCCTTCGCCATGCGTGTCCGTGTCTTCTCTCAGCATTACGATCGAAGACGCGCGGTCTTCTTGGCCGTCGATTGCGGCCGCCCTTTGCCGCGGCGACTCCATGATGATCATGGCGGAGGACGTCGGGTCGAAGCTAAAGCCGCCGCTAGCACCGCCATCGCCATAGCTGTGCGTCGTGGCGCTCGTCATGAGAAGACTCGCCGCCGTGAAGTATATGGCCGAAGAGCTCCTTTAGCCCATTCAGCAGCTCCGGAAGAGCGGTCAGGCCCATCTGTTTTTTGATCGGCACTGGGTGTCCCACTTCCCCCAAACCCAAACGGGCGGCGTGCCAGAATTAGTCACGGTTTTAATGACCTGTCGCACATACAAACCTCAAGATGTGGACATGGTTTTAGTGTTATTTCCGTACCGATTGGGAGCTCTGTCCCTTGCCCCACAGTTGCCATTCGCCAAAAGCATGCGTCGCACTGGCAATGGCCCCGGCCATGGCAGCGGGGCCGCAGTCCCCGAGTCCGACGTGGAGCAGGCGCTCGCCGGCCCCAAGCACGCGCATGGCCGCTTTAACAAGCGCCGACGCGTGATTGCGGTGGTGATGCTGGCGCTGACAACCGTTCTGGGTACAGTGGTCTGGTTCTACGGCCAGACGCTGGCGCTGGCCATGGAGTGCATCGATATGGAAGACCACGTGGACGAGTCGCTCTTCAAGCCGCGCGTGGCCTGCGTGACCCATAAGCAGCGCACCGAGAAGCTCGTGGAGTTGGTCAAGACGCTCAGCGAGCTGCTAGCTCTATACGACATCGACTACTGGATAGACAGCGGCACGCTGCTGGGCCAGGCACGTCACCAGAACGTCATCCCATGGGACACGGACGTGGACTTTGGCATCACCCATCAAGGCTACGAGTTCCTGCGCGACGCCAACAAGAGTACGCTCGCGATCCCGCCAGGATACATGCTGCAGGTCTACGAGAGCGAGGCCTTCAACACGGGCGACCGCGATTGGCATATCCCCGTGCGGCTCGTCGAGACCTGGTTCGGCTTCTACGCAGACGTGTTCGTGTTCTACAACGAGAGCGCCAGCGGCCTGCCCATGATGGCACCCATCCCGTCGGTCTCGTGGAACGAGTGCGTCAAGTGCGTGCGCACGGACCGGTACAAGAAGATGTTCCTCGTTCCCTGGACCTACATCTATCCGCTCATCTCGTGCCCATTTGCGCACTTCAAAGTGCTCTGTCCAGCCCGAAGGTCGCTCTATCTCGCGCATTTATATGGCGACGACTATCGTACGCCCAAGCGAACTTAGATGACACCAAAACACACATATGGGAGAGGGGACGGTAACCCTCTACAATCGTATACGCTTGCTTTTTTCAATGTGGCCATTTGTACATGATCACTTGAGAAATGTAGACAAACGGAAACCTTGGGACCTGTAAAACATTATAAATGGTCAGAATAGATTGGAACATTCGAATCACGCCACACACGTGGCGAAGCAACCGTGCCACAGCAACAGAAGCCAACGGGAACATGGCGTCGTACCAGTCCATGCAGAACGCGCTGTACATGTCGTACTTCCTGGCCGCCAAGTCCGTACCCGTGGTGGCGGCCGGCGTCTCGGTCGTCTTCGCTGTCTCGCCCTGGTAATATCACCGGCGCTCTCTCTCCGCCTGCAACGGAGCTTCTAACGTCGCGTCCTTTTGCAGGCAAACCGTCAAGTCCATCCAGCGCGCCAAGAGCACGCTGCAGTTCTCCTTCGCGCCCTTCTTCTTCTACTTTGTGCAGTCGATCATCTACACGCTGTACGCCTATACGACCTCCAATGTGATTATGGGCGCCACGGCGCTGCTCGGGTCCTTCCTGGGCTCGCATTACGTCTATGTGTACTACAAACACGCGGCCGACAAGGTACGACGATCCATGGCTCTGTGCGAAGAAGAATGACGGTAGAAGAAGGCTTACACAAACGTTGTCTTTGCTGTAGACGCGACCGATCCGCATGTTGGGCGTGTCGCTCGTGCTCCTGCTTCTACTGCTGCTGCACGCGTCCACCAAGGAGCCGTCGGACGCGCAATGGATTATTGGTATCCCGGGCAACGTGCTCTCATTCCTCACGGCCGGCAGTCCGTTGCTGCAGCTCAAGACCATTCTGCGCCAGAAGGACGCGTCGTGTCTGCCGTTCGGCATGTCTGTCATGAACGTCGTGGCCGGCGGCGTCTGGATGGTCTACGGCATCATGCTCAAGGACCCGCTGGTGATCTACCCGAACATGTTTGCACTCACCATGGGCATCATTCAGGTCTCGCTACTGCTGTGGTTCCCAGGCAAACAAGTCAATCCCAAGCTACCGCAAGTTCCGGCCCGCCCGCGGCACAAATCGGAGCACGAATCTGCTTGAATGGCTGAATGGATGGGTTCCTGTCGTCGGCTGTGAATACGACTACCATAGGTACCTATGCTGACTTGATTGTTGTGCATTTTCAATAAAGCGTTTTTTTTGGCACCACGCAGCGTGCTCAAGTATGGCCTGAGCATTACTTGCCCGCATATTCACCTACATAACTAAGTCCTCGCTCTACTCGAAAATCAGAGGATCGACAGATTATTTCCTGATCGCGTGCAAGACTACCAGAACAGGAGCTCAATTGATGAGAAAGTTGTAAAGATGGATGGCTATCTGCATATTTTTAGCTTGCTCTCGAAATACTTACTTCTGGGGGACTTTTGGTGATGAACCCATGAACAGGAGCCACCTTCTCGGAGCCATGGTCAAGCGGTGGATGCCTCAGGCTGCCAAGATTGCTCCACGCAATGAACAAGCCTCGATTACCGCTAGATCAGGGGAAGCAAATGCATCAAGAGTGCTTATGTTGACGAAGCGACAGATGATTGGAGCCGTGTTCAACTGGTCGCTGTGCCTTCTCCTAATGTTCCTGACTCTCTCACAGCTTCTGACTATAGTGCTCAGCTCAAGTTCGTATCCCCAGAAATCATCCTACGGGCGCCATCCATCATATGGAGTCGAGGCAATTTCAGGCTTCAATGACGAGCCTTACAGCAATCGGATGCTGGTATGTCTGCGAAAGAAACGGCGATTCAATGTTGCGTCAGTCAATACAGCTCTGGCGAAGGGCAGCGCATCATTGGTCGGTGATTCCAGCGGCGCTTCCAGAAACGGATACAGGGTGGTGCATCGCCCGAACGAAATTTTGGATACAGACACCAAAACTTTGTACAGCAACACTTGCTCCATGATCAACGCTACGCTGGAATACATGTTTTCCGTCTGCAACACGCTGGGGTATCGGAATCTCACACGTGACAACTTGCGCATTGTGGATGATGTGGACAGTTCAAGACTATACCAGATCGCCAACTCCCTTCCAGTGCTAATTATGCCATTCTGGGACAATGGACCGTCGTCTCGATATGCAATTCCAAGCGGAGACGGTCGAGCGTGCATGTTTCGTCTGGGTGGACAATACGAACAAGCAGATTCGGACAGTGCGTTTCTTGTCGCTGTGAACGCTTCTGTCCGCGAATCGAAAACGATTGAGTGGCTCGGTCGACCTGATGGCGTGTGGAAAAATGGTTGGTACGAAGATACGGAACGCATGCGCTGGTACTCGGACGTCATGAGTACGAATCCGGCAAACCGTGATGGCCTTCAATCTCGACGATTCAACATGCTTGAAAAACGCGAAGTCGATTGTGAGAACGTCTCGGAGTGCCCTTCACCTCAAACTGTGAACCACTGGGGATCAAGCTTACGTCTGACTGCGTCGCCAATCTGGATAAACTCCGTTGCTATTTCGAACGGGACTCGCTATGGACTTTTCCTGTATGAGGCTCAAACAATCAACACCGTCACATGTACGTATGATTTCCCAACCTTTATCTCGGACATGTCAGTTTTCTTGTTGCTTTCGCAATGGATGTTGACTATGGTAGCAATACAGCGAGGATTCACGAAGGGCGTGGCGAGAGTGGATACCTGGCACAATCTCGATATCGGATGCCTCGCAAATTCGTATACGTTCGAATCACTGCCACTCACGATGCTTCCTCGGTTGAAAATGATATTTGCTGCGTTTTGCTCAATCGGTTGCAATTTTGAAGGCGAACAAAAGGCACTCTCGGATTCCTGGTTCGTGATCTACCCAGCAATTGTGGATATCGTATTGATTTACAGCAGCACGCACAATTTCCTTGCGCGTATCCTGCGTCGACGAATGAGTAGCTGGCAAACTCCTGTGGCAATTATGCTGTTAAGCACCATGCATTGGTTTCGTGCACTCATCGGCTCCTCAAGGCTGTTTGGATTCGACAGTCGCATCTCCACGGTGGTTCAACACGAAGAGTTTGAAGCCATGACTCTTATCGATATGTTGTCGCAACGGACGGCGCTGCGTCTAACGGGAAACAACAAACCATTGTATTTCATCAAGTCGACCATTCTTTTTCTTACTGCTCTCCCGATGTTGTTCTCTCAGAAAATGTCGTCGAAGAGCGGTCGATCCAAAGCTCATGCTTCGTGCGCAAGTGAGTCGAGTCTGTGCATTCGCGCTTGCAATGTCGGCGGTGTTGGTCGCTCGGGCTTGTACGAATTGTTGACTGGACCTCTTTGCATGCTCAACTCGTATGAAGTCGTTCGATTGGGCTACATCGTTGTTGGGAATTCATACTTGGTGCGATGGGAAGATTGGATACTTCTAGCGATGCTAGCACCATGGCGTAGAGTTTTCATTTGGCGCAACCATCGAATCCTGGTCTTTGAAGTCGCGAAAGTCAGTGATCAAGACTCTCTACTTCTCTTCCGAATAAGCACTCATGCTCATTTGGTCAACATGAGCGATCCCAAATTACGCAGCATCCAGTGGTGGGACATTGACTCTCGGTCTTTGCTTTAAAGTATAATATAGAATTGCTCTTATCAGCATAATATCTGGTTTCAGCTACGTGACTTTCGATTTTCAAGGAGGAAGATCATGCATACGTGAGCGTAACGGACAACATGTTTGAGATAATTCATTCACTACAGGACTATCATAAGCGAGGCATCCACTTCCAACTTGATTGTGCAAGTGACGCTCTCCCATATTCCAGCTAGATTCAATCAAAGGTTCAAGAGGAGCCGAATTAAATCCACCCATCGTTGTAATTCACGCTTCCTCTCACCCAGGTTTTGGGCATAAACGATTTAAATGTCGCATTTTGGATACCAAGAAAATGTGCAGCAGTTCAGCAGTACGTGCTGATTGTTGAAGTTCAGCGAGCAGCTGGCCCACGGACCAGTAGCTTAGCGAGGTTGTTTTGTCCAGAGTAACCCACTCGGGTTACTCAAGGTTTTTCCTCCTGTACACATCGTAACCATAATCTCACTCCGGAATTCTCCCAGCAACCAAAAGATCCATTTACTCAGTATATTA
>JAADVF010000260.1:0-35407 GCA_023334555.1 Elongisporangium undulatum
CCGTTGGCTGCATAAGCAGCATCCAGACCCTTGTAGAAATTGTAACCAGAGTTGGCGTCACACGCCAGCAGCTGCGCTTCGCCGCCCAACATGACTTCGCCCCAGGAAATGAAATCGGCGGGCAGACTGCCGCCCATGTACTTGTTCAACAGGCCAAAGATCGCACCCAGATCCGTCGGTGAGATATGCTTCATAGCGTCCAGACGGAAGCCGCTGAAGCCGATGCCAAGCAGGTCCACAAAGTATTGCGCGATGCGCTCACGCACGTTCGCCTTGCCCGTGTTGAGATCAGAGAGACCGACCAGCCAGCCGTTGCCGAGTTGAATAGGGTCGTTCCACGAAGACACAGCTCGCTCGCAGTGGAAATCGGTCGGGCCGTAGGGAACGGCAGGGAACTCCAATGCCGGACGAGCGCTCGTGTACGGATTAAGCGCGTACTGAAAGTTGTGCGTGTAGTACGGCGAGCCAAGAATACTTGACTTGGCCCCCCAGGTCACACAGGAACCTCCGCTTGGGTTGCGATGGTTGCTCACGTCGTTTCCTCCACCACTCATATGGTTCACTACTGCATCGGCGTAAACGCGAACGCCATTGGCACGGCACGTTTGGATCATCGAGCGGAGCTGAGCACGCGAGCCAAGTCGTGACGACAGACGATAACTCACAGGCTGGTAGACAAAGTACCACGGGTTGCGCTCGCCGCTCTGAGGCCAGGCATCCGACATGACCGATTCCTGTGGCGGGTTGATCTTCACGCCCATGTAGCCGGCCTTGCCCAGGAAGTCCTTGCATTCCGACTCAATGTCAGCATACGGCCATCCGAAGAGGTCGACAATGGCGCCCTTCTGACCGCTAAGCATACCAGAGGGCTGGTTCACGGCATTTGATTGCCAGACAAAGTTCACAGGGTCGAGTTCCAGAGTCCAGTCGTCGGCTGTGTTGGCGTTGGAACACTCCACAATGATGTTGAGGTCCGTCATCAAGGAGCTGGTGACCTGATAGGTGTTGGACGATGAGCTCACGCCGTTGAAGCTGTATGAGCAAGTAGCAGTTGATCGGAGATTCGTTCGGACAGTCACAGTGGCCGACTGACGGTTGGATCCGTAGACGACGAACGCGTAGCCAGTGAGAGATCTGCAAAAGCAAGCAGCAATGGGTCTTTGTCAACACACACGAAAGCGATATAGTGCAGAAGAGGAGACAACAGGCACGTACCGGTAGTCCTGGAAGTTTTTGGACCAGCCCGTGGCATTGCGAGGAGGAGTTTGCCACTTTCTGGTGTCGTCCGAGTCGGGGTAGTCCGTTTGAGTTCCAGAAGTGCACGAGTCCATGCCGTTGTAGTTGGAGCAGGAGCCCGTAGGGATGGGAGTAGTCGTACCCGTAGGCGTTGGCGTTGTTGTGCCCGTCGGTGTCGGCGATGCGGACGTAGGGACTGGTGTACTCGTTGGAGGTGGGCTCACAGAGCTCACGACCTTCCACGTGCCAGCACTGATCAGCTTGTAGTTCTTACCTCCGTTATTGTCCCAAGCCCCGTTGCCGTTGTTAAACGTGAACTCCAGGTAGTTTGCTGGGGCGTCAAAGTGCATGTAGAACCACCCAAGACCCGAAGGGAAGCTGGTGTTGGTGCTAGCGAGCATCTTGTAGCCAGGAGGAGTCGTCCAGGCCGATCCGACGTTGTAGTGAATGTTTGGAACAGTCCAGCCGCACTGGAAGTAAATGTACACGCCAGTGCCATCGTCAGCAGACACGAGTGTCGTTCCGCTGGCGACTGGAGCTGGCGTCATCGTTGAAGCCGGAGCTGGAGTGGTCGAAGTGGGCTTCGGTGTCGGTGCCGAAGTGGGCTTCGGAGGCGGACTGACGGTACTGACCAACGTGTAGGTGCCAGCAGCCGTGACCTTGTAGTTTTTGTTGCCGTTATTGTCCCACACACCGTTGCCGTTGGTGAACACAAACTCGAGTGACGCAGCGGGGGCTGGGATATCATAGCTGAACCAGCCATTGGCGTTGGGGAACTCCGCACTAGCGCTGGCGCTCATCTTGACACCAGGTGCGGTCGTCCAGCCGGAGCCCAAGTTGTAGTGGATGTAGGGAGCCGTCCAGCCAGTCTGGAAGTACATGTGCAGGCCCGTTCCGTCGCTCGGCTTGACCAAAGTCTGCGCCTCAGTGCCAATGAGCGAGCAGAGCACCAGGAGCACTGCAGCTTGGAGCAGAACTGCGTTGAACCACATCTTGTTTGCCTTTGTCTTGGTAGCTGCAAGGCGAATTGGAAAGTGGGTCTTCCTCCATGATCACAAACGGCACCAACACACCAAGCTAAGGATCAACTGGCTGGCAGCGCAATTGCTTGGCACGCATGGGGATCCTGGTGTGCGTTGTTTCGTGTACAAATAGATCAAGCGTCGTGCAACTGGGTGTATGGCTGGGGAGTTCTGTCCGCTCCTAATACTTCTTCATACGATCGCTCCCTTCTGATCCGCCGGCTGGAGACGACTTGCGCTGGCAGCCACATATTCCTCCACACGGCGGTGTGAAGAGAGCGGCCGGGCAATCGAAACGCGCTGCCGTCGGTTGAAGTTGACGCACTGGCAGTGGAACGCCCCGTCCTCCTTCAGTGGATTTCTATCGCGTGGCCACGAGCCGCCTTCAACGTATTCGCCCATCAATGACGCCTCGTCAGCACTCGTGTCGAAGTACCGAGAATACCGGTTTGAACCGACGTTCTACCGGGTCAAAACCCGGGCCAAATCCATGGGCTTCAACCCGGGTCAAGCCATCATTGCAGTATCGAACCATCATTCTGGCCGACAGGTTTCCTTTCCCAGTGCGCGCATTGGACGCAAGGCACCGCCCTCGCTAGTCCGTCATCTAATAAGGGATACGCGAGCATGAGGTTCCACGCCAGCTTCGATCTGAACCATGGGTGCATCTGCTTCCGAGCACAAAAGCACGACGGCAGCCCTCTCTTTCGTGGTGGTCGGGGCATCAGGATGCGCATTCACGGTCAGCATGGACTTGCGCGTGTCGGTCGCGGAGTTGAAGAGCACTATCTAATTGCTGATGAAGAACAGGTTTGAGCCAGTTGACGCAAACTGCCTGCAGATCTATTTGACAGTGAAAATGGATGACAGAACCTGATGCGGACGCGGTCACACTCGACCAACTACCGAGCTTTGAGAGATTGCTTGTTACGCGCAGTCTTGAACATGAATGATGACTTCAAGCTCGAGAAGGAAATTCTACTCGAAAGATACGGCAAGTTTGGTGGAATTCCAAGATGCATATTTACCTTCACGGACATTGAAAATGAGTTTGACTTGCGCGAAGCAATCAACTCATACAATGCAATGGATATTTTGCATTATGCTGAGATGAATCAACCCTTGAAAGAAACCGGTCTTTTAGACATGGTTCTTCAGATGGAGCCCAGCCGAAGCGACTTCAGTGCCATATTTGATTTAGAATTTTTGGCCAGATATATTGCTGAAAGAATTGTTGCCTGGTGCCATGAAGCTGAATTGAAACGAGCGACCAAATTCATTATTGCACATTCAAACGATAATTTGACAAGCTTGTCCAAGATTCAAGATGTATTGTACGAGATGATCTGCCATCAATGGTTGAGTATGGGCACGCAACAAACCTTGTCTTTTCGCTCGCTGTGCTCACAATTCGGTGACAAATGGAATTAAGGAATGATTTAAACCTGAAATTTCCAGCATACATGCAGATCGTTCGTTTCTCTACACTTGAAGAGATACGCCAGGTTCTTTCAAATGCACTGACGTACTATCGACCCAAATCAAGTAAATTTAAATGGTTGGATGCTTTCATATTAGATGGGAAAACCCACACATGCTTTGGACTCCAAATGACTACCAACGTTGACCGTTGCATCAATGCTAGGGCGATAAAGCGCTTTTTGCAATGGCTGAAGAGTGTTTAGATCTCTGACGACAATTTTTTCGTGGTGTACGGGGTTCCGAGCTGTGTGACACCGAATCTCCAGGAGCAAACCTTTCAAGCTACCACAGACGACGTCCAGATGAAGCCAGAAGAAATGGTGCAAATTAAGCAGGTAGTTGCTTGCTTAGATCCGCTTGTGGAGTAAGCATTTAAACGAAGAACGGAGAGTGAAGTCACACACACACACACAAAGAAAATCATTCATGCTAATATTGCATGCGTTTTGTTTGTCGCGAGTAAATCATTCGTTCATACTGAGTGAGCCACCTGCCTTGCTCGATGCAATTCATAGTCAGGCTTCAATGTACGGGAAGGGGCAGCTATACACCATAGCGGCAATCGAAAGCACGGCCAAGGCTCAAAGCAAGTTGTTGGGCAGTCTCATCCGCATGGAATTCGAGATGCGTCTATTGCTGTAACCGCGACATTGAGATCGGACGTTTCGTTAGCGAATGGAAGTCCAGCGATACGCAGGTACAAGAACTGTAGGTCGTGACTGCAGGTGCGACTCACTCCAAGTTAGCTTTTTGTTAGGTATCGCCCAGCAGACAAACCACACAAGTGAGCAAGCGGGCGGATCTGAAGCTCACAAGTTCCCTTTCGAACTCTCTTTTCACCAATCAGATCTTCACAGACTAATGTGCTGTCATCTAGATCACGATGCCTGGAAACCTTCGACTGAGCCCGAGCGGTTGGTTTCCGTTCCTTGGAGCGCAGCAAAATAAGATTGACATTAACCCATGTACGAGTCTTGCTCTTCTCGCTTGGGTTCAGTACTGTTTTGCTCACGTCTGCGCCTGTCTGGTAGCCACATAAGATCTTCCCCTCGAACATGGCACGCTTGGCTAATTGCCAGAACGATAGCTCTTCTGCTGGGGTGCAATACTGAGTTGATGGTTTAACCTCGAACGAAGAGCCATCGGGACCTAAAAGCTCATCCAAAATGACGCGCACATCGCGATTCTCGGAGATCATCGCTAGGATGCAACTTACGACTTCATTCGTCTCGATGAACTCTGAAAGCTGCAAAATCGTCGTGCTAGCTATGACGGTTTTCTGCGTTCGCGGGTCAAGAATCTCTGTGATGCACTTGCACACGCTGCTACTGCTAGAATTTGTGCTTTGGAGGTCGCGAATCAGCAGCAGTGACGCCAAAGAATGCGAATCGGAGTGCATAATGTCGGTTTCTCGAGACTCATCGACCAGAATCATCATCGAAGTGAAAGAATGTAAGGGCATTAGATCGAGATGCCTGCGGATTGTGGAGTTGCCAACGTGATGCACCAGTTTGATATTGCAGAGTGTCTTGACGTCCAGTCCACTTTCGGCCAAGATCTCATTGCGCTCATGTACAGACTGTTTGCAGATCATGTGGACTTCTGTGCCTGGAGCCACCAAATGGTCAAGCAGCTTGATCATGTCGCGGATATCTCGGCGCCAGCCGCACATCAAAATCCGCTCGCTTAACTGTGGAGCTTCGTGAGGCAATGAGAAGCTACCTGGATCTATCTCAACTGGAGGGCATGCCTTGTACGTGTCATCATCCTCTGCCAAGACGAGAATCTGATCGCCAGTTTGAACCACAGTACCAAAGTCTGGGAAAAGGTGCATATTTCCTGCGGCCGTCTTGATGCCAAGCGGGATCGCATTTGGGAAGCGCTCGGACAGACATCCGAACGTGATTCCAACACACTCAGGCCATTCCTTGACATAGAACTCGTTCCCTTCAAAACCAAGCAAGGCAGCAAAGGCGCTGGCTACTCCAGATGATCGCGCTGCCATCAGGATGAGCCGTCCGATCACATCGTGGGACACAAGAATGTCAACTTGCTGCCCACCTACGATCCGTACCAGTGGCGCATTGTCGATATCTCGAAGTTCAACGAGAATATGGCCCGCCAGCTACAGCCAAGAAGTGCATCCGCTCGTTAGTAGGAGGCAAGTATTTCAATGGTCAAAATACGAGATCGCGATACCGTTGGTAGCGTTTTCAGACTGAGCACAGTGCGGAGTGCAGCTGAGTCGGAGCGATCAGCATCGCCGGTCGTGTTGGACATGATCACTATGCTCTTAGCCAGATGCGCACAGACCTTGAGCAGATCGACTGTTAGTAGCGGCGTGCCAGTGCGAAAGATCACCTTCGTGCCGCGCAGTTTCTCAGTCTGCAGATGTGATTCCAGCTCTGCCTCCAGCGTTTCCTTCTCGACCTCGGCCAAGACGATGATCACGCCACCTCCATCACTTTCATTGGCCAAGCAGAGCTGTCGGATGAACGAAATGGACTTGTCTGTCCATCCGAGCATGAGCTGTGAATGGCACACGCATTTAGTGCCCTCGCTCGCACTACAGGCAGACAACACTTACTGTGTGGCCCTGCTCCGTGACCTTGCTCTTGCCTTTCTTGAGATCGTCCATTGTGATTCGAATGACATCGACGATGAAGCCCATGATGACGGAGAAGTAAATGATCCCAGTGACGGTGATCAGGATCCCTGTAATGCGAAGCTCCTGGAGGAAGAAGAGAGCAGATCGATCGCACATTAGCAGACAATAACAATCAGACCTCTAGCCTCTTGATAAACACGAACCGGCTCATCCAGCGTCGTATGCGCCAGTGGGGCGGATATATAGGTCCACGCATCCCAGACGGAGTCTGCCCAAACCAACTCGGGCTCTGCCAACTTGAGAATGCACCCGCCGACCGTGACTGTACAGAACCCAAGAATGCACAGCACGATGATTTGGCCCTTCTGGGACGAAATGTACGTGTCCAACTTGTACCCAGCACGGTCCAGCAGATAGCGGAGGTTTAACATACGCCGGGCAGTCAGCGCGTTTAATGTATCGCTTATTGAGAGCTTGTCGATCTCTGGCGGCAAAGAATACGACTTGGAATTGGCCTTGCCATCGAAATCGACTTGGTCTGGTTGGTCAACAATACTGCTTGACAGCAGTGACTCCGGCTTCAATCGACGTGCTTGCGGTTCTTCAACGAAGCTTGCAAACGATTGGACTGTTGAGTTTTCCAAGGGGATACACGCTGGCGATTCCGCATTCATGTTTTCCGGCTCCCACGCCCAAGCCGCTATATCGTCGGACATGGCACTGCGCCGGAAAGAATCGCACTGGTGACACGTCTGTCACAGACAACGCTTGTCCCCGTCTCAAACAATGCCACGAGCCTGCCGTCGTCTTGAAGTCCAGCGGTGGTATCCATAGTTTTACGCTGCTCGCGCCCTGGCTCAAATGGTCGGAAGGTTTGTGGTTTCAGAAGCAAATTCTATTTTGAACAGACCGGCTTGCGAGCCATTGCATCGACCGAGTCCCGGAAATCAAGTACAAGCGAATGGCATTAAAACGATCGATCGCGTACGCGATGGCGTCGGTCAGATTCACTCGGCTCTGCCCCTGCTTACTTCTTTGCGGCAAAAGCGTCCAAAGTAATGGCATGAGCTTCGTTTTCATGGACGTCATCGGCATCAGCTCAGATGATATGCCTCCAAAAGTGGGTCGGGGGGTAGGCTGCTTGTAACAACGACTGTGGAATTACACCGATACGATGGAGTACAGAGAGAAGCGAACGGTCAGCATGTCTTTCGGAACGGCCAGTTCGTCATCATTGCATGAATCCGGGCTCAATGAGCGCAAACATTTCTCATTTCTTCGATAAAGCATATCGTACATCGGTCTTAAAACTTTGGTCACACTTTCAATTTCGTTTGCTGTTTGTTGAGCGATCAATGTGGGGACTTTGTCCAAATCAATGTCGTCCCCTATATTCTAAGCAATGGAGCCAAATCAAACGTCGCACGAAATCGCTTCGATTGATCACCATCCAAAGAAGCATGCTGGTCTGGTGTTTCTTCGTGTACTGGGTGATTCGATGCGGCATACTGCATGAGTTCCAACGCACTGAATGAATTGATCCCCTGGCACTCATTCTCCAGATCCGTGAATGTGAAAATAAATCTTGGGTTGCCGTTGGTATCCGTCCAAGATCGGATTCGCAAGCACATCAGACTCGGAAAGACCAAAGACGGCCATACAGAAACGGCCGTTCTTGCAGATTGCGCGTCGTAGTACTATGGATTTCGCTTTGGTTGGGCCTTGAACCGATCACTAGAGCCATACAGTTGACCACAGGCAGCAGAATGGAAGTGCTTGAGATCGATCAACACGCTGTCTGCGAGTTTAAGATCGCCCTTCAGGATTAAGTTGTATTTCATACAGCTTTGCCAAGGTCCATACGAGCAAAATATACGTGAAAGGGTCGATTTTTCCGTAGCTGCTGCTGAGTCCCAGAGACCTAAAGAGAACGGATGCGTCCTTCAGGTTTCGAATATCGCGTCCGTTCGTTCGATTCAGCAACCTCCTTGCTGCGTGAATCGAAACGATAAAACCTGTTGCTAAAGTTCAAAACCAGTTCAACGTCTTTGATCACATTCTGATCCTGGGAAATGAGTTGGAAGAAGCCTACAAGTAGAAGAACCAACTGTTCTCAATGCCTGGATTGCCCGTCGCAATCATGTTGGCATCCGACTCCTACTTGATGCACTGCTTTACTTTGTCTGAGAGCTGCACAAATACCACTTGGCATGTGATCTGTTTGTGTTTCTGCGCCGGATACAGGAAAATCTTTTAAAGTGAAGTTCGTTGTGGGTTTTTCATCACCCAAGTTGGCTTCTTGGTTTGGCCTGACCATACTTCATCAGCTACGGATCCCTACTTTCTGTCGCGCTTACGAGAGCTTTGACTTCCGGTGATAGCGCGTGCTCCGGGTTCGACCACCAGCGCGTGAACGTCGCCTTCGTTTGCGGCCAAGGTATTCTCCATAATACTCATCCAAACGCCATGTGTGTAACTCTCATTTTCACAAGCTGTTGCGCTTTATCGAGAGTAATCGCGTCGGCTTGAGCTTCAGTCAGCCGCTTGTCGCCCTTCTTCATGACCAGGTCCACCGCGTCAATGTTATCGTGGATCACATTTTCAACATCAGTACAGCCAGACCTGCATCCATGTCGACCTGGAATGCGCGTGCGGGCACGCGCCGCAGACAAGCTTAACCATGCTGTCAGACTTATTGATTGCGAGAGAACCAAGATTCTCTGTCAGAGACCAGACGCAAGTTCGGGTTTCACTTGCAATTTTAGCCAATGCTCGGGAGAACAAGTTTGAATTCGCTGCTAAGGATCGAGTTGTATTCATGCAGTAGCTCCATTGCGGGCAACTTGTTTTTGTAAAGGAATCGAATGAGAATAACTTTCATCTCTGACTACGGAGTTCTTTTTGACAAGCGTCTCGAAGCATTGAATGAGTTGATTGCTTGGTTCAACTTGACTTCATTCTCATCAACATTGGTGGCGAAGATGAATCTTGGAATTCCGCCGAACTTGTCGTATCGCTCGATCAGTGCGCTTTTCTCCAGCTCGAACTTATTACCAATGATTATATTGTACTTTTGCAACTCGGTCAAGGTCCAAACGGGCATGACATACGTAATTGAGTCGAAATTGGCCATGCCCTTCAGTCCAGGGGACGCGAACAGAATCGACATACCTTTCCAGCCAGAAAATTCCGATGAATTTGCTTCAATCAGCCGGATCACACGGCGCTCTTCGCTCAGTGCATCAACCTCTGGCTTGTACAGTTGAACGAATTCCTCGCTGGTAGCGTGGTACTGGTAAAACTTCCTGCCAAAGGTCAGCACAAAGCTTGAACGACGACTGATTCTTGACGAGATCTTGGTGCTGAAATATGCAGTAGAGATAGAATCGGCTCTTCCCAATGCCTGGATTTCCTGTCACAATCAACTAGTGTTTTTGTAATGGCTGAGGAGTGCTCAAATCTCTGAAGTCACGAACACAACTTTCAGGAGTAATCACTTCCATGAAAACAGGCAATGGCCGACAGAAGTTGGAAGGAATGGTGCGAAAAGTTGGCTCCGTTGCTCCGTTTGTTGGACAAACGTACCAGCTGATTCAACGATAGGGGCAGTGCACTCACTGAGACGCCACGATCGCATGTGCTGTACTTCTGAAGAGTAAAGGGTAAATCAAGGTTGAGCCAGCTGGAGTTATTCCCATTTTTGAAGCCGTAGTCGATGGGCTTGGATACGCGGGTCCACGAAGCCCCAATGGACAGTGAGTGGTGCAGACGCAGTAAAGCTTGCAATACACAAGATAGCTCAGCCTAGGTCAAGTATGGCTGAACTCACTGTTCGGCTATCAATTATAGACCTTGAGGTATCACGCCCGAAGCATTAGATTTCGACGTTGGTGCCTCATCAGGTGGAAAGACATAAAACATTCGGATCAATCAAACGCTTCCCAATGGATTGATTTACTTGCTGGACTTGACGAACTTGAGCTGCTTCTTCAGTCGCGCCTTCTCGTCCTTGAACGCTTGCAGCTGCAGCAAGAAGCAGGTGAACACCCAATGCATTCAGCAACAGCCGGCATTTATCTATGTAGCTCTTACCATTTGGCGATCTTCAGCGCTGATGGGGGCCTTGGTCTTCTTGAGGTCGGCAATGAAGGCCGCCTCGTTGTCTCGAGCTTCCGCCAGTGCAGTCTGCAGTGACGCCTTCATCTGCTCAGGCGACACGTCGCCTCGCGGGACCGGAATATCGTCTGCAAGCACCAGCAATATTCTCATCAGCGCTCGATGCCAGGCCTCACGCATTGAATCCCTGGGTTGACTGACCTGTGAGCGCGGGAGGAGCCACTTCGTCGTCCTCTTCGCTGCTCTTGTCCTCTTCCTGCGCCGCCTGCTTCTTGAACGGCGAGGCGTCCGGATACTTGGACTGCTGAGCGCGCCACTTCTCGTACTCTTCCAGACTCATACCGTGGCCCTTGGGCTCCTGGATCGGCAGCCACTGCTTCACAGATTCAGGCAGCACATCCGGATCATAGTACACGTACGCGACGCCTCTGTCAGCAACAACAGAGTGTGAGGCCATCACAACGGCAGCACCAGCAGCAGCACAGCCTCCTCACCCCACGACGCTGGTGAGCCCCAGCAGACTGAAGAAGGACGAGTTGTCGCTCTCGCCAGAGCCCTTGGGCGGCGCATAGCTGAAGCGTCGGACCTGTCGCAGAAACTACCGCCATGCCAGCCTCATCAGCAGGCGCCCAATGCAGCTCTCCCCCAGCACGCAGCTTCGTACCCGCATGTTCTTTGTTGAACCACCAGCAGCTCATCTTGGGCCAGAGCTTATGCTAGGACCATGCCTAGCTTAACGTGGTCCACCCGATACAGCTGGTGAGAAAGCGGGAGATTGCGCATTTTGATCTTTGGCTGCGATCAAATGCTGGCTCGCGCTCTGAGCCGCAGCCGCCACCTCATTTCGCCTTCTCGCTCGTCTCTGCTGTCCGCCGCCATGAGCTCCAGCCCCAAGTTCAACCTCGCGCTGTGCCAGATCGCCGTGGGCGACGACAAGGCCGCCAACATCGTGCGCGCCACAAGCGCCATCGCCGAGGCCGTGGGCAACGGCGCCAAGGTCGTGTCGCTGCCCGAGTGCTGGAACTCGCCGTACGCCACGTCGTCGTTCCCGCAGTACGCCGAGGAGATCCCGGCCACGAAGGCCCAGCTGGACGCGCAGGCCAACCCCTCGACCTTCGCGCTCTCGCAGGCCGCGCAGCAGCACCAGATCTACCTCATCGGCGGCTCGATCCCCGAGAAGCAGGACGGCAGCGTGTACAACACGTGCGTGATCTTCTCGCCCGAGGGCGAGATCCTGCTCAAGCACCGCAAGGTGCACCTCTTCGACATCGACGTGCCCGGCAAGATCACGTTCAAGGAGTCCGACACGCTCTCGGCCGGCAACTCGGTCACGGTCTTCGACACGCCGTACTGCAAGATCGGCGTGGGCATCTGCTACGACATCCGCTTCCCGGAGCTCTCGATGCTCATGAAGAAGGCCGGCGCCAAGGTGCTCGTCTTCCCCGGCGCCTTTAACCTCACAACGGGCCCGGCTCACTGGGAGCTGCTGCAGCGCGCCCGCGCCGTGGACAACCAGCTCTACGTGGCGGCTGCGTCGCCGGCGCGAGGCCCAGAAGGCGGCTACCAGGCCTGGGGCCACTCGACGCTCGTGTCGCCCTGGGGCGAGGTCGTGGCCACGTGCGGCCATGGCGAAGCCATCGTCTACGGCGAGGTCGACCTCGAGAACGTCGAGGAGATGCGCCGCAACATCCCCACGGCCAACCAGTCGCGCACGGACATCTACGAGCTCGTGCGCAAGTAAAGGTCTCTCTGTTTAACATAATGCAACTTTCAAGTGGTGTGCATGGGCCAAGGCGTCTATCTATTTAATACCGCTTGCTGGAGTTAAGCCACTCCATCTCACTGTCGAACATGGCGCGTGCGTCCTGCGACTTGATGTTTGAGCCCTGCTTGAACTGCACGTTCGGCGAGTACTGTAGACACACACGCAGCATTAGAGCTCCTGATTCATCGCCTCGCCAAAAGCAAATGAACGCACCTTGAGGTTCAGATGACGCGTGACCTGCATGCGCACCCACTTCTCCTGGCGCTCTAATCGGCTCTTAATGCCCGCAACCTTGCGCTTGGAGATCGTCTGGTTCGTCGAATTCACTCGCACAGGCTCCCAGAAGAGCACCACGCGGCGCAGATCCGGCGCCACACTTGCCTACAGCATTGAAGCAACGGTCAGCGATTGCGTCTGGATGGAGATTCAAGACCCAGGCTCTCGTACATCTGTAAGGCTCACGACCACATCGCTGGCGCTGGAATCATCTTCCTGGGTGAGCAGATCCTGCACAAAGTGGAGCACCGAGAGCTCCACCTTCTCTTGGCGGTAGGACACGCGGTCGGCGTTGACCTTCTTGGCCTTCTTCTCCAGCGGAGCCGCCATCTTCGCCTCTGCAGCAAAGGATCAGTCAGTACCATTACCGAGTGAGCACAGCCATGCAGGTACACGTACTGGGCGCAGTCATCTCGTGTCTGCCAGAGCGAGTCTTGGACGGGGACAGTTCGTCCAGCACCTTGAGCAGCTTGGACTTGGGGATGCGCTCAGTGGCTCGGTTGACCTCGTATTCGTCGAACGCGAGGCCCGCCTCGTCCTCTTCATCGTCGTCATCGTCTTCGTCGGCTTCCTGTAGTGCCTTGCGTGCGTGGCGCGGGTCCTTGTCGAACGATTTCATGCGACGCTCAAACTCCTGCGGCTGGAGCGAGAAGAGCTCGTCGACTTCGCTCAGGAACTCCTTGGTGTCCTCGTCGTAGTCCTTTTCGTCCAGCTCAAAGTCTCCGTTGCTATCGACCGCAGTCTCACTATCGTCCTCTCCAAACACTGCGCTGCGCTTCATGGTCTGCTGCTTGCGGACGTGCTCAAGCCACGCTTCGCCATCGTCTTCTTCCTCCTCATCATCGTCGGCGTCGTCGTCCATGAACTGCGCGCTGGCAGCATTACGCAGCGCACTCTTTCGACCACCACCACCACGTCGACTGCTGCGAGCCAGAGCCACAGCTGATGAATGGAATGTCTTCTGCTGCGACTTCTGACTGAGTGCGAGGGCCACAGCGGCGCCTCGCGCACGACTCGCGATGATGCGCAGCATTGCCAAGCGATGTCGAGTCGGATCCAATCAAAACCAAACCGTCATTTAGAGCTAAGTTCGCACATCGCACCTAACGATCAGCTGATAAAATCCAAATGAAAAAATAAAAACAGAATCAGATTGTGGAAATTGGGTGTTTGGGTCAATACGTTACCACCCCAAACTGAAGATCTGAGAATGCGCTGGATCTTTTTCAGCCGGACTCAGACTTTACCATGATCGCCTCTGCGTCTACTTAGTCGCGCACTGTGTGTTTTCACAAGCATGCTCTTTGAGAGTACTTTATGTCGCGCTGTGGATATATACATGCCGAGTACGGCTTCATATCCATCCATGGCCTTGGCCAGCTGCGATCCTTCTTCCAAGAGGGAACAAATCTGACCACACACACGCGCCACGTCGCGATCTGATTGGTGATTACGACATCCTGGGTTTTTGGGTCATACCCAACCAGCGGTTTTCATTTGCCGATTTGAATCACAATTCGACTTCCAGTCATGACGGCCAGCGGGCGGAAGAAGAACAGCGTGGTGCAGGAGCAAGAGTGGACGCCGCTGGTGCGGACGCTCACGGACGGCGCCTGCGTGGCCGAGGTGGACGATGTGCTGTCGCTCACCTCATCGCCGCACGGACCGCAGCCTGAGGAGCACCTGGCGTTCCTGGTGGTGCCCGCAATGGAGGACGAGCCGGCGGCGCACGCGGTGGAAGACGCGCTGCTGGACGTGGCCGACGTAGCCGACGTGCAGATCGATCTGCACGACAAGATCATCCGGATTCAGACCGCGCTCCTCGTGGACGAAGCCATGGAGGCCGATCTGGCCGACGTCGTGCGTCGCGTTGCTCCAATGCACCTTGTGGCCTATCCTGTGTGGCAGCATCGAGACCGCATCGTGCGGCTACAGGTGGAAGGCATGCGCTGCATGACCAACTGCGGCACGCAGGTCATCCGCGCGCTAGAGCAGATCCCCGGAGTACTGCACATCCACGTGGATCTACTCTCCAAGACTGCAGAAGTGGCGCTGGCCAAGGGATGTACTGCCACCGAAGTCGATCTGATCAAGGCCATTCGCGCTGCAAACCCAAGATTCGACGCCTCCATCCGCAAGAACGATCTGGCCGTCAAGGCCACGCCTGGCGCTGTGCTACTGAGTATCGACGGCATGAGCTGCGCCAAGAACTGTGCGACCAAAGTGCAGGCCGCGCTCAACGAAGCCGCCGGTGTGATTGAAGCCACGGTAGACTTTAAGCAGAAGCGAGCGACCGTGCTGCTTGAGCCTGAGAGCACGCTAAGTACGCAGGACCTGATCGCAGTCGTCAAGGGAGCCGGCACCAAGTTCAGCGCGTCGCTGTACACGCCTTTCCAAGACGGCGATTCCCGCGTCGTGCAGCTCACGATCAACGGCATGAGCTGCGCCAAGAACTGTGCCAGGAAGGTGCAAACTGCATTGAGCGAAGCCTCGGGCGTGCTCAATGCCAAGGTAGACTTCCGAAGCAACCGGGCCACGGTGTTCCTGGACCCGGAGAGCCGTTTGAGCGAGAGTGATCTGATCCAGATCGTCCAGTCGGCAGGCGCCAAGTTCTCTGCCTCGCCCTATCGTCCCGTGCGTGGTCCTCGTATCGTGACGCTCAATATCGACGGCATGAGTTGCGCAAAGAACTGTGCTCGTAAGGTGGAAGCCGCGCTCAACGCCGCGAACGGAGTCCAGAGCGCCAAGGTGGATTTCGAGCGCAAACGCGCCACGGTTCTGCTGGAGGCTGGCAACCTGCTGACCGAGACTGACTTGATCGGCATCGTTCGTGCTGCGGGGACCAAGTTTGATGCATCAGTGTATCGAGCTCCAACTGCGATCGCGCCACGAACTGTACTGCTCGATGTCGAAGGAATGAGCTGCGCCAAGAACTGTGCGCGTAAAATCCAGACTGCGCTGAGCGAGAACGAAGGAGTCGTCTCTGCGAACGTTGACTTTGGAGCCAAGCGAGCGACAATCCAAGTGAACCCGGACAGCCATCTAAATGAAGCCGATCTGATTGTAGTGGTTCGCAGTGCTGGCGCAAAGTTCAGTGCGTCTGTTGCTGCAGCCGCTGATGAACAGAAGGCGAAGATCGAGCACCAGCCGAAGCAGGTTCCTGTGGCCAAAGCCAACGGAAGCAAGCCATTGCAGAATCTGCAGGTGATCTCGATGGATAACTACTCAGTTGGGAAAGCAGTCAGCAATCCAAATGAACTAGCAGTGGCGATCTCCGGTGAGGAAACGACGGAGGTTGGGGAAGTAACGTTGCTTATCGGAGGCATGACCTGCAGCTCCTGCTCGAACTCAGTCGAGTCAGCTCTCAAGCAAACGGCCGGCGTTGTATCGGCCATGGTCAGCATCGCGACCGAGAAGGCGACAATCAAGTTCGATAAAGATATCGTGGGCGTGCGCACACTGATCGAGACTGTCGAGGATATCGGATACGACGCCACCTATGTCTCCAACGCAGACGCGCAGCAAGCACTCGGAGACCAGCGAGCAAGGGAAATCTATCGCTACCGTAAGGATTTCTACGTCTCTGTGGTCTTCACGCTGCCCATTTTGGTCATCATGATGGTACTTGACGAAATCAGCGCAGTGAAGACCGTATTGATGAAGCCGGCTGTACGTGGCATATCTTGGATGGCTCTGAGCGTCTGCATCTTGGCCACTCCCGTTCAGTTCTATCCAGCGAGACGCTTCCACATCGATGCCTGGAAGGGTCTGAAGAACCGCACATTGGGCATGTCGTTCTTGGTCTCTATGGGCTCCAATGCCTCCTACTTCTATGGTCTCTTCAGTGTCATTCGTGCTGCTGTGCTCAACGATGCAAGTGTCGCCAACCCAGACATGTTCATGACGGCATCCATGCTGATTTCGTTTGTGATCTTGGGCAAGTACTTGGAAGCTGTAGCCAAGGGCAAGACTTCTGAGGCCTTGAGCAAACTGATGGAGCTGCAAGTCAAGTCTGCGACCTTGTTGGTCCTCAACGCTGCTGGAACCAAGATCATTGACGAGAAGGTGGTGCCAATCGAGCTCATCCAGCAGGGCGACGTCTTGAAGGTTGTGCGTGGCTCGTCCGTGCCGGCCGATGGCGTCGTGGTCCATGGCGAAGGGCGACTGGATGAGTCCATGCTGACTGGTGAATCCAGAACAATCAAGAAGAACATTGGCGACAAGGTCCTGGGCGCTACTGTCAACGTAGACGGTCTTTTCCACATGAAGGTCACGGGAGTGGACAATGACACGGCTTTGAGTCAGATCATTCGTCTCGTGGAAGCAGCACAAACATCCAAGGCGCCTATCCAGGCGTACGCGGACTACGTGGCCTCGATCTTTGTGCCGACTGTCATCGTTCTTTCGGTCCTGACGTTCTCGATTTGGTACATCTTGACTCTGACGGGCACGATCCCAGCAGACTGGATCCCGGCCACCGACGGCCCATTCGTGTTTGCTTTCAACTTTGGCATCGCGACGCTGGTTGTGGCATGCCCATGTGCTCTTGGTCTGGCTACTCCGACTGCAGTGATGGTCGGCACTGGCGTGGGCGCTGTTAATGGTGTGCTCATCAAGGGCGGAGAGCCGCTTGAAGTTGCTCACAGCATCGATACGATTCTGTTTGACAAGACCGGGACGCTCACGGTCGGCAAGCCTGTGGTCACTGACCTCGTGGTGCTGAACAAGAAGCTGGCCACTGAAGAGCTCATCGTCATGGCTGGATCGGCTGAGCTGGGTAGCGAGCATCCTCTCAGTAAGGCCATCATTGACTATGCTAAATTCATTTCGCCTGCTCTGGACCAGCCGACCAACTTCCACGGCGTCTCTGGGCGTGGCATTTCGTGCAGCATCGGCTCCAAGTCAGTGGTGTTGGGCAATCGCGAATGGATGATGGACAACAACGTCACGCGTCTCGACAGCATCGTGCTGCAGCAGGCCAGTGTGACGTTCCAGAACGCTGGCAAGACCTCGATCTACATGGCCGTAAACGGAGAGATCAGTGCAATCTTTGGCATCGCAGACGCCCCGCGTGCGGAGGCCGTTCGTACGTTGAAGAAGCTATCGCAAATGGGGCTTGATGTTTGGATGGTCACGGGCGACAACCTGCGCACGGCATTTACAATTGCTGACCAGCTGGGCATCGACCGTCGCAACATCATGGCCGACGTAATTCCGTCCGAGAAGGCGTCCAAGGTCAGGCAGCTCCAGGGCTTCGGCCGCAAGGTCGCGATGATTGGTGACGGCATCAACGACTCGCCGGCACTGGCGCAGGCTGATCTGGGCATCGCCATCGGGGCCGGCACGGAGATCGCGGTGGAAACGGCCGGTATGGTGCTAATGAAGTCGAGCCTGTGGGATGTGATCACGGCCTTGGATCTCTCTCGCACGATCTTCAACCGCATTCGCCTGAACTACGTCTGGGCCCTGGGCTACAACTGCCTGCTGATCCCGCTGGCTGCGGGCGTGCTGTACCCATTCGGCTTCAGCATTCCGCCCATGTTCGCTGGCGGTGCCATGGCCATCTCGTCGGTGTCCGTTGTCACGTCGTCACTGCTGCTCAAGTACTATGCGCCGCCAGTGATGCCGCAGGAGTTTGGCAGCCAGGAGAACAAGTCGGTGCTCTTCAAGAAGCCGTCCGAGTCCACTCCACTGCTGGCGTCCAGCACTCTGGAATAGATATCTGATAATACAGACGAATGACTTGCGTTTTGTATGCATTTTATATGGTGTGGTGTACACCATCTTTCACTTTGGCTGGCTGGCGAAAATGGAGCAAGAGCCCATGACGACGGAGCTCAAGGCGCCTGCCTCCACGGCCACAGAGGGCGCGTCTCTGGCTCTGGAGACTCAGCAGCCACAGCAACAGACCAAGCGGCAGCAAAAGCGTCAAGAGCGCGCGTCCAACAGAGCCCAGCAGCCCAAGAAACGCAAGAAGCATGCCAGCACGCGCTTCGCTGAGGCTGCGCCAAAGTACTCATTCGCGAATGGTATAGCTCACATCATGCTTGCTCTTCCCGCGTCAGTGTGTGGAGGCTCATGAGATCTTTGTGCGTTATGACCAGGCTATCGCATGGTGGAGCCGTACGTGTATGAGTTTCGCACGTTTGCGAAGGAGCGGTGGTTCAACAAGGAACTGATGGCGGTCTTCACGGCCGAGTTCGGCGCCAATACGCCCCAGTACTACGTACGTAGCACCATCTCTCTGGCTGGCTGGCTGGCTCTCTTCCGTCGCTGATCTGTGTCCAATGGCAGGAATTCGCGATCGCGTCGGGTCGAATCACGGTCAACGATGAGCTCGTGCCGCCTGAGACCATCATCAAGAACGGCGATCTGATCGTGCACAAGGTGAGGTCTCTCTATGATCAAGCAGATATATTCCAGTCGGCTCATGACTGACGGCTTTGCCTTTGCTGCGCTCAGGCCCACCGCCACGAGCCGCCCGTGTCCGGAGAAGAGATCAAGTTCGTGTATGAAGATGACGAGCTGCTCGTGGTCTCTAAGCCCCCGTCCATCGCCACGCACCCGTGCGGAGCCTACCGCCACAACTCGCTCCACACGATTGTGCACCACATGCGCCCGGATATCAAGCAGCAGCTGCACATCGTGCATCGTCTTGACCGCCTCACGTCAGGTGAGATGACAGCCATAGAGACTCAGTTGGCTCGGTAGTATCTGACTGTGAACTCGACTTCGTAGGAGTCGTCCTGTTCGCCAAGACACCTGCAAAGGCCAAAGCGTTGTCCCTTTGCATCGGTACAGCCATTGCTTGATCCTGTATGAACTGGTTCTTGGATGCCAGACTTACAAACGCTTTCGCCTCATTCGTAGCCGAGAGACACGCGTCCAAGAAGTACTTGGCTCGCGTGCGGGGCGCATTCCCCAGCGTGTTTGATGAGCAGACGCAGGCAGCTATCGTGGCTCGTGCGAAAGCCACATGCCCAGTCAGCGAGATTACGTTTGAAGACGAAGGCGTGGTTCGTGTGAACTGCCCACTGCGATGCTTGTCGGCCCGCGATGCTGTTTGGGAGTGCCATGAAGAAGGCAAGCCGTCCGAAACGCTCATCAACCTTCGCCAAGTCGACAAGCTGACCAGTCTGGTGCAGTGCAAGCCAGTCACAGGGCGCACGCACCAGATCCGTCTCCACTTGCAACTGCTCGGGTTCCCCATCGCGAACGATCCGTGCTACGGAGGCAAGCTGCACTTTGGTGAATCCGCCGATCGCCTGGAAGAGATCGCACTGGCGCAGCGCACGAAAGACGACGACCAGTCTGGTAACAAACCAGTGGATCTGTCCACGCCTCGCCAGGAGAACGAGAGCGAAGACGACTTCATGAGACGCACCTGCTCCTGGTGCACAGTGGATGCTGCGCAGGCGTTCAATGAGACCCAGCTGCACTGCTCCAAGATCTGGCTACATGCACTCGAGTACAAGGTACGCACAAGTCCAATTGTGCTGGGCTTTACCTCTTACATAACTCTGTTCGTATCTGTTCTATAGCTCGACGGACACGTCTTCTTGGTGCCAGAGCCGACCTGGGCGGCCCCTTCCAGTGACTACTAGATTCAGGTCCGGAATGCGCTTTCAAGGAGCTTGGCGTAGTCAATAGAGCAGTTATTGGTTGGGAAATACTCGTCTGCGATCAGATACGTATCATCGTCCGAAAGCTTTGGCTCGACTGCCAGAACAGCGTCCATGAACGCTTCTTCCGTCAGCATGCCCGTCTTGTCTCGATCGCGTTCACGAAGCGCCTTACGCAGCTGGTACTTTCTAGATCCAAACACTCGGTGCAACAAGTCGACCACGCGGTTATCGCTGGAGCGAGGCGCTGGCTTTGACGATGGCGGTCTCTGGATTGATTCTGGTCGGTCGGGAGGCCGAAGCTGGGTCTCCTTGATTCCACTCTTTCGTTGAGAGAGCACGCTTGGTGGCAAGGCTTCATCTCCCTCGTCGAAGGCGTCTTCATCCCACGAGCCATCGTCTTGGTCATCCAGCATTCGTTGAGTCGGCATAGGTGCCTCCGCCTTTGCCCGTGATGTAGTCGAGTCGTCTCTCCTGGTCGGAGCGGCAGGGAGCTGAAAGACGTCGTTGCATAGCGCATGGTAGTCGACCATGCGCTTGCTGCTGTACCGCTGAACGAGCTGCTCGATCTCTGGCTTGGCCATGATCACTTGGTGACTGGACGTCACATCCAGCAACACATCCATGGGCACCACGCCCATCGATTGCTCGTCGACACTGCGGAGTAGCAGCCTCAGGTTGGCGATCTTGAGCAGGCCTGGGAATTTGCAGGCCCCTCCTCTTTGAGATCGGACCGCGATGGCGTCACAGAAGTCGTCGTACACGAAGCGCTTTGAGGGAGTGTCGCTGTTGTCTGCAGCAGCACTAGACTCGAATGCCCGGCACAGAGTGACCACCTGCTGCGTCTTGAGCTTCCTGTACACTCCGATACGCTCGAGAAGCCCACGGACCTGCTCCATATTGAGCGTTCGCGTGCGCTGCTCATCCAGCCGCTGGCAGAGCTCGCGCCAGTTGGTCTGACCAGCGGCCGAGGCCACTTTGGCCAGATTGTCGAGCAGCACATTCGAATCGGAGAACGGGAACTCGTCCGGATGGCTCTCGCAGTAGTTGAGCGTCTGCAGATCGGCCTCGACCAGCTCCAGGCGCTGGTTGGGTGAGAACTCAAAGCCCACGACTGCACCGACGTAGAAATCGCTCGCGTGGTACACGGACCGCTCCTTCTGGTTCTCTCGCGTGAGCGTATCGCCGTCGCCAGGATGGAAGCACTTGCGGAACCGTCCGCGGTCGAGGAACCGCCCGCCGACCACGCCCGAGTTCTTCACGCGAGGCTCGTAGACCGAGAGTGTGTCGTCCTCCAAGAAGTACGTGACCACGAACTCTCGGCCGGCGTTCACATCGCCAGGCGGACACGCGTGGAATCGGGCTCGGAAGCGCAGCTGTGCGTCTTTCTGCTGGTAGAACTTGGCATCGTTTGCGCTGGTCTTTGGCTGCTGATTGTCTCGCGGCGGATTCGGCAGCTTGGGCTTGAAGAGCTCCCACTTGAGTGCCCGCTCCTGCGCAGTCTCGTTCGGCGGGTCGAACCTCTCCTGCGTGATGCCGTGCTTCTCCAAGTAGTAGTCTCGTGTGAATGCATCGCAATCTTCCAGCAGAAAGCTGCGCGAGAACACCTTGAGCCACTCACCGCAGCGCAGATCGCGCTCTGTCACGACGGACTCGGTTGGGGCCGCGTTTCTCGGCCGACTGTGGTTCTTCTCGCCGTCCTTGGCGATCTTGCGTCGAGAAACAAGCACAGCAAACTGGCCTTTGGGCCGTTGGCCACCGGACGACTGCTGCTTGGGCTCCACGATCTCGATCGTGTCGTCGCTCAGGTAGAAATGCAGCACGTAATGCCTCGTGGCCGGGTACAGCGGATGCGGGTCTCGCCACGAGACATAGAACCGGAGCACCTTCTGCGAGTTCTCGTGGAACTTGCGCACTTGCTCGGCTTTGCTCACTTCCAAGGCGCTGGTCTTCTGCCTCAGCTTGGCTTTCAGCGCCTCGATCTCGTCCACGTGCGAGCTCTTGTCGTCCGGATACTTGTGCGCCGACTCCAGTGGCGCATCGAGTGCTTCTTCGTAGTACGTTCGAGTAGCGTCGTCGCAGTCCACGAAGTGGAACACACGGCCGTAGAGCTTCACTTGCGCTCCGATGGCGAAGTCTGCGGGCGAGAACCTCGAGCCGTCTGGCTTTGAGACCAGCGTGCGCTTCATGAACTCGCCCTGCATCATGCCGCTGTTGGCCACGCGAGGCTCGCTGATGGAGATCGAGGCGTCGCTCAGATAGAAGCAGAACACGACGCGGCGAATCCGAATGATCTCCCGCTCGCGTTCAATGGCCTTCTCTTGGAAGTAGCCAAAGAAGCGGAGCACCTGCCGGTCGTTTGTGATCCACGCCGGCTGCGTTGGGTCGGACCGGAACCTGGTGCTACTTGACGGACCAGCACCGGTGCCGACTCCATGGAATCGGAAACTGGACTCGTTCGTGGTCTTGGGAGGAATCCGTTGCGGCATCTGCACCGGAGCTGACGTTGCGCCTTCCAGCAGCTGCGGAGGCTCCATCTTGCCCATGGACATTTGCTCCAGCACTTGAGCTCGGCGGAAGTTGGTCTTGCGCATCATCTGTGAGTGGGTCGAGATCAGCCCCGGGATCATGGCCACCACACTCGAAGGCCGCTCCATCGAGGCGGTGCCAGTGCTCTCCAACGTCCAAGGCCAAACGCAGCCAGCTCCGCCATGGGCAGAACTTATTTGGACTGGCCTCTATTCTTAGAGTCTGATTGCTCCGCACTCGGTACCGATGCCACTCAATAAAGTAACGACAGTAAAGGGCAAGACAACTGAAGAACTGAAGCTGATAAAAGCGAATGACATGAGTTGCAAACGTATATATATTAAAGAGATCAAAGCTGAGAGATCTAGGCGCTTCTCCTTCCCAATGGCAGCGGCCGTCGTCACAGTCGTCTAGAGGGCTCAAGACGACGGCAAAGGCGGAAGAGTGCAAGCGTCCACGCAGACTAACTGTACACTTTATTCAGTCTTGCTCTTCTTCTTCTTCTTCTTCTTCTTGTCCGCATCGGCGGCCGGTGCTTCGACGGCCTCGACCTCTACCTTCTTAGCCTTCTTCGACTTCTTGGCCTTCTTCTTGGACGATTCGTCCTCCTCCTCCACAGGCTCAGCGGCCGGGCGCTTCTTCTCCTTCTTTTCCTTCTTGCCAGCAGCCTTAGTGTCCTTCTTCAGCTCCTCCGAGACCTTCTGCATCACGTCGGCGTTCTTGCGAGGGGCCGTGCCGCTCTCGTAGAAGGCCAGACGCTCCTCCACCTGCTCGCGCATCTGGTCACCGTACTTGGTCGTGGGCTCGTCAATGAACGAATCGATACGCGAGGCGATGGCGCACTTGTTGGCCAGGTAACGCGAGATGCGGCCCTTGTTCTTGGCAGCAGCACGGCCGATGAAGGTCGAGTGGAAAAGCAGACCGTACTTGGGCGTGTTGCCGCGGGTCTTGAGCGCACGGAACAGGGCCTTCTCGGCACCGAGGATCTGCACGGTCGAGGCCGGGCACTTGGCCAGGTTGGTCAGCGAACCGGCGTGCGAGATAAGACGCGCGCCGACCGACTCGCCGATCAGAGCGCCAAGGTTGGGCGCCACGGTCGACATCTTGGACACCAGGTACTCGTGCAGCTGGCGACGGTACTCGGCCAGCTTGATGAGGCGCGTGGTGAAGTTATCCACGTTGATCATATCAATCTCCGACATGTCCATGCCCATGGACGAGCGCGAGGCGTGCAGGATCTGCTGGGCCTTGTCTTCATCCAGCACGATGGACGTCAGACCTTCGAGGCTGTCCTCCGACAGCGTGTTGCGGTTCTTGATGAACGACGCGCAGCGGGCGTAGATGTAGTTGTCGTTCACGATCTTGACAAGTTCCGGGAAGTGCCACGAGTACCACTCGCGCACGCGCATGGCGAAGGTGTTGATGTCCTTGTCCATCTGGTCCAGCAGCGCGATGGACTGGATGATCATGTTATCAGCGCGGTTGACGTTGAACTTAACCTTAGCACGCGAGTACGAGTGGCCGAGACCGAGCTGGGCCTTGGCCAGGTTGCCGTTGTCCAGCTCCTTGACGAACTTGCTGAAGTGGAAACGCACGCCACGCAGGATCTCAATGGACGTCTCGTTCGAGTTCACGGGCGCCTTAAGCTCGTCCGAGATGGCCTGCGCCAGGTTCTTGTCCTGCACGCCGACCGAGAACTTGGCCTTCTTGCCCGCCTTGACCTTGGGCAGGTTCATCTCCAGGAAGTTCTTGAGGTCCTCGCCCAGCAGACCTTCGGAGATGTTGTTGATGTTCTCCAGCGCGTTCTCGGCGGACGTGAAGGGCTGGAAGGCCTTGAGCTTCACGATGCGGCCGAACTTGGCCAGATCGTTCACCGACGCCTGCACCTCGGCCAGCAGGTTGCCGATCTCTTCATTCTCGACGACTTCAAAGAGCCCGTAGCCCGAGGCCGATTCAAAGAGCACAAACTGGTTACTCTGCAGACAGAAGAGCAGGAGGCTGGGGTCAGTACCATGCAGACAGAGCCACGCGAAGGTCGCCAGAGCAGGCAGATCGCTCTTACCATAGCTGCCGTTTTCCCACAATAGCGTCGCCACTGGTCGCCGCTCTGCCAACGGCCGTTGAGGTTTTATTCACTGGCAAAAGGAATGGATGGACATGGCGCTGGTTGTACTGGCTGTGGGCCAACGCCCTCTTGAAACCGATTGACTCGTTTGCAGAGGGGAAAACCCAAACCTGTTGCAAACCCTTTCGATTGGCAGGACCTAGCCCCATGGGAGCTGTTGCAAATACAGATTGCAACCGGGGTATTGTTGCAAATGGGAGCATGCCAAGAGACCAGCGAGGGGCCCATGATGGATGCGCTGAGCTGGGGAGGACGACGACGACTGATGGAGAAGCGGAATGGCCGATGTCCGCTGATGTACACTAGTGCGTATCCATGCCACTCACATACAGCAGCGCTGCTCAAGTGCCCAGTCACAAACCGATTTGATCGTCTCCAGCCACCTCCAAGCCCAAGATGAAGCAGACCCGATCTATGTTCCTTGCAGCGCTGGGCTGTGCCAGCGCACTGAGCCAAGCCGTCTGGGCCCAGAGTGCTGACAGCAGCGCTGCTGTGCTTGAAAGTGCCTCCAACAGCACGGAGCAAGTGCTCGCCACTGCGTGTGGCCCACGCATCCGCAAGTCCTGGGACCGCCTGCTGCCGGCCGAGAAGAGTCTCTACCTGCGAGCGATTGCGCGAGCCATGGACGACGGCCTGTACATCAAGTTTGTGGAGATCCACACGGAGCAGATGTCCACCTCGGAGGCGCACCGCACGTGCATGTTCATCTACTGGCACCGCTTCCTGCTGCTGGGCTTTGAGAACATGTTGCGCGCCTATGGCGGCGAGTTCGCGTGCATCACGATGCCGTACTGGAACTACGTGGACCACAGCGCGCTCTATCTCAGCGGCCAGTGCGGCAGCATGGAGAGCTGCTCGCCGATCCTGCGTGAGCTCGGAGGCTCCGTGGCTGGCTCTGACGAGACTGTGACCATCAATGGCACGCCAATCGAGGGCACCTGCGTGGCCGTCGAACCATGCAACCATTTCTGCGAGGCGTCTCACCTGCGTGGCGACCAATGCGCCCACTGTGTGCCTCGTGGCGAGTGGAGCTCGACGCCGCTTCCAGCAACGACCACTGTGAGCTCGCTCATGCGGCAGCTCTTCTCGACACCGACGATCGCAGCTGTGGCCACGAACTTGGAACAGGGCGTGCACAGTAAGTGATTCACTGCTGTCTGCTTGGTGTGTGTGATAGACTGACGTCGTGTGAATGATAGACACGGTCCACAATGCGCTCTCTGGAGCCATGGGGTACCTCGAAGCGCCGGCCGATCCGATCTTCTACTCGCACCACACGGCCATCGATCTGCTGCACTCGATCTACTACAAGTGCGTCGTGGGCGACCAAGTGCCACTGTCTCTGCAGCAGAAGCTGCTGGATCCTCGTGTCTTCACGCAGTGTGCCCGTCGCACGCCGCTTACGCGTGGATTTATCGACAGCAACGTGCTCATGCCCGAGTCGATCATCATGGCACGCACGGGAGAAGATGGCGAGAACGCAGCGTCAGTCTTCAACACGGCGAGTCCGCTGGATCCGTTCTTCGTCGGCCTGCCGACCGAGTACATGAGTCTGTCCGATATCCGCGACATTGGCGCCTTCAGCTATAACTACGAGCTCACGGGACTCATGGCCGAGATGTACACCAACTGCGCAGGTGTCGCCCAGGCGCTTGGGACCGCTACGCGTGGCGTCTTTCGTGATCTGGAGTCCAAGGAGCAGGAGGAACCAGTGAATTCAGAGCAAAAAGAAGCCAAGAGCACGAGTGGCCTGGTCGAAGCAGTGGTCATCCCGAGTCAGACGTCGAGCAATTGGTACTACGAAGCCTTGCAGGAGGCCACGGCTGCGGTTGCCTCGGTCGGCGCGACGCAGCAGGAGGAGTTTGCATCGGCGCTGCAGGAAGTGGAGAAGATGACGTGTCTGTTTGTTGACCAGTGCCGTGGCAAGGTGCGCGACTACAGCGATTCCTTCCGCCAGAATTTCCACGTCACACAGTCAACGCCGTGCCGCAAGATTGTGGACGATGTGGCGGCAGGGCGCGACTCAGTCCGCGTGCCCAAGTGGAAGGAGGTCATGGAGCGCCACCTCAAGTGCGAGAGCGAGTGAAGCGGATGCAAGCGTGGTTGTCTGTACGAGTGTGTGAAGGATTTGTAGTTTGAAAAATGGTCTGTAGGCTACTGTAAGCACCAAATGAATGTAAAGCAATGAGTCACGCGTACGCTCAACTAGAATGACAGAATGCGACACACAATGCAATAAAAAGACACGAAGATGCTTGCTGATTTTCATTCTGGGATGAAGGGAGAGCGCGATTCAGTAGTAGCCGACAATAAATTACCCATAAACTCAAACCCACTGACTGATTGGGAAACGGGACGAGGTCGGCCCTCTCTCTCTCTGTGCTTACATTTCCTGCAGGACTTTCTCGAAGAACTTGACAAAACTGACATCCAGGAGCTCTTCTTCGTCCAGGGTCTGGGCCGCAAAGCGCTTGATCGTGGCGGCCACCGAGCCCGCGTCGGCATCAATCACCAGCTCAACGCAAAAGAACGTTTGCAACTCGACCTGATATTGGCAGATGCGTCAGTGAGTCAATATCCCAGAGCAGAGCGACAGTAGAAATCCAAAGCGCACCATTTCGGCGAAGAAGTAGAACTTGAACATCTGGTCGACGCAGCCACTGGCCAAGCAGCTTAGATAGTTGCTGCGGAAGTGGGCGATCACGTCGTCTTTCTCTGGGATCTCTTCGATTTCGTATGCCAGAGTGCCACTACAAGTACGATGCACACACAATAAAGGTCAGCCTAAACTACCATCGAGCATGATATGGTCGTATCTGGCACTTACACCACGGCGGAATTGGACCACAACTGCTCGAATTTTCCCGCGTCGACTTCCGCATTCTCGGTCAGATAATCTTCCACCGGGACCAGTTCGTCGTCGTTCTCGTCGCTTTCGCTCTCTTCTTCCTCCTCCTCGTCTTCGTTTTCATCGCCGTCGTTGCCGTCCTCTGTGTCGTAGTGAGTCTGCTGTTCTTGCTGATGATATTCTTGTGCTTGCGGTTGCTGGTACTGCTGCGGCGGAGGTGGGTAGTGATGTTGCGGCTGTTGCACCTGTGGCGGCTGAGAGTAATCAGCCGAGCTTCCGGAGCGCGTGTATTCAAATTGACGAGGCGGGTTCATGTCAGCTGTGCTGGCGGAGCGAGAGTATTCGTGGTGCTCTTCTTGGCAAAACTGGTGCACGGCGTACTGAAAGATTTCCATGAGTAGCATGTGTCCATTGTCGTACAGCAACGAGCTGACAATCCACTTCAGAGTCACCGTCATGTCCGACATTCCTGGCATAATCATCACCTCGACCAAGAACACCGCTCCAGTGGATTGCTAGCACAGACGTACTTAGTGATAATGTTTACTTGAAGAGATCCTCATGGTACAGCAATCGTACCTGTTCGGCGCAGAAGAGCAACTGCAGTTGACCTCCAATTTTATCACTCGACACAAAGCTGAGACGTGCTGCTTCAAGGCAAGAACGCAGACCATCCGGGTTGAACGAATCAGCAAGCTCGGTGGACCACTCCTCCCTGTCCAGATAACAACCGTCAGAAACTAGCACAGCAGCAGAAAGCGTAGACTGCAATGCAAGCGAGTGACGTACGATTCGTTTGTGGATTCCCACATTTCTTCAAATTCACCTTGGTCAATCGAAACGTGTTCCACCAAGAAATCGCTTGGTGACACCGATGGCGGCTTGGGGCCAGCGTCACTCGCTGCTCCATTGCTCATGAAGTCAAACCCAGTGACCGATTGCTCCGATGGGCGTTCCGTTGAGCCAGAGATCTCATCGTTGTCCGGCTCCGTGCTAGCGATAAAACCGAACGCGGATGAAGCCGGCTCCTTAATTGGGGAGACCGCCCGTCCATTGGATTGGCCTCGCGCCATGAAGCTAAACCCAGATGTCTCTGGGCGAGCTTCTTGAATTGAACTGTTTTCACTTGTAGTCGATGTGCTCTGAGCATATGCTCGGCCATTGTAGCCATAGCCACCGTTGGATGGGACTTCCGAGTCAATCGAGTTCGCATCGGGCTGGTACTGCATTCCATGACCTGCCAGGAACAACTTCTTTCCTTCATCGCTGAGTACGCGTTCCCGTCCTCCGCGATGGTTCGCAGTCGGTGGACACGCGCCAACCTCGTTGTCGTGTTCGTCTGCGTGATGGTCATCGTACGAGTGCATTTCGGTGGGCGAGTGCACGTTGTCTGGATTCAGTCGAACGGCAGCGAGCAGTTGCAGCAGCTACACGAGGAAACGGCAATCAGCATCACGCTTCAGTTTCACATTAAAAGCATATAGCCCGTCAACGGATCTTACTTTGCGAGCATCAGCGCGGTATAAACTGTCGTGGCGTTGCTGGGATATGTGGGTGAAAATGGCCAGATTTGCCTCAAATTCTTCCACGCACATGTTGTTCTTCAGCAGCGCCGTGGTGACAATGAATGCGTTGCGATGCACCTACGAAACACACAGAGTCAGCGAACTCTCTCTTGGCAGCTTGGTCATGTCTAGTAGCCGCCGTACATGCGCAGCGTAGAACTCAAACTTGGCCTGCAAACGCTCAACCAGCAAGTCCGCGACCTCCTACGCATAAATTTGTAAGCTACGACACATCAATCCAACCGCCTTAGTCGTAGGCAACGCACGTTCTTTTCGTCGTTGGATAACTCCATCACTGCGGATATGAACGGTTCCAGCTTCTCTTCGGAGAACGTGCCGTAGCAAACACCGTTCACGAGCTTCGTGACTGCGGCTGACGCATGGACTCGGGGCTGGCGCTTGGGCAGCACCGAGCTGATGCGCACACGCGGCGTTCGCAGTTTCACGCGTCCCCATCCCTTCTTTACAGGCGCGCTGGATCCCTCGGTCCACGCTCCTTTGAGCATGTACACGCGGATGCTCTGACCGAATTTGATCACATCGCCCTCTGCAAATGGCACCGAAACGGAGCACACGCGAGGTCAGCACAGCGCTTTACGGCGATGGATCATGCAAATAAGCAGCATAAACCCACGTACCATGCAGCAGGAAGGGGTCATGAGGCGGGATCTTCTTTCCAGCGACGTAGGTGCCATGGCGAGACATCAGATCGACCATCTATTGCGTGTGACACTCGCATGAGATCCCCTCCAGCCCAACTCTACGAGCTACCCCAGCAGAGTGAGCCAAGGTACGTACATATATGCCGCCAGCGTCATCGTGGATCACGGCCGCGTGCTTGCGCGAGATGGACGGATTGCCCAGCACATGGTCGCAGCTGTCCTGGTCGCGACCCAAGATCGTCACGCTCTTGGTCGCGATCATGTACGTGGCGCAATGGCGGGTCTCTCGATACGCCTCCAGTCGTCCGTGTGCATTTTCGTCCACCGGTTCACCCGCCCTAGAGCCATCAAGAGAGAGAGAGTGAGGTGAGGAATTCGCACGTGACCGAATCAGACGGCCAGGGCCTTCGGCGGCTCCGTTCGCTCATTTACCAGTCGGGCGGATGGAAATCCGCAGTGCCGTTGCACAGAAAGGCAGCGCGTGAAGGCTGGGGCGTGGTCTCCGTCATGCCAGCCGATGAGCTCCCGAGCGCCGCCGTCGTCGTCGTCGTCGTCTTCCCTCGACCTGCTGCGTGGCCGTCGTCTCTCTCTCGTGCGAATGAGAGTGGAAGGCGGCTTGCCCCGTCAATGTACACCTCCGTGCGCACGGGATACGTTCTCACGGGTAGATCTATTATGACAGGTCACTGATGACCAGCAGTGGGACTAACGGAACGATCTGATTGGCTAAAATTACGTATCAAAGGGAAGCTCACCAAACGACGCAACAACCGAATCAAGCGCATGGCAGCTGATGGGCAGGCAGCCCTGGCTCATGCTTCCTTCGGGCCTATGCGGACTCCAGCGCCATGCCCATGGGCGCCGAACCCACGTACGGACCTCTGCGCATGTGCACCTTGAGCTTCTCCAGCGTCGCGGCGTCTGTGAGTCGATCCATACAGCACAACAAGAGGGTTACGTGAGTACCATCTGTGACATCTGCGATGCAATGGCTGCATACGATTGTCCGGACGTACCCAGGTTGGCTTGGAAGGGCGAAGCGACGATGGCGTCCACGATGGCGAATTTCCATTCGCGTGTCTCCTTCGTGGGCTCCGTCGTGCGGTCCATGAGGAACTCGAAGAAACCGCCATACGACTGCAGCGTGCGCATGCCCCACTCATTGTTCTGCACAGCGACCGCGCGCAGGAGCGAGAAGATCGCAGTGCGCAGCTCTTCGAACGGCTGGCGCAGCGCATTCATCAGGAACGGCATGGTAGCCTGGTTGCGGCACTCCACGCCAATGCTGTTGAACAGCCTCTCGTGCAGGCTCCAGATGCCGCTGTTTTCGGCTGGTATCTGCTCTGGGGACTTGTTCACGTGCGTTGGCGCACTCAGAATGTGCGCGATGGAGTGGAAGCAGTTGGCCTTCACAGGAAGCTTAGTGCTACCGGCCAGTTGCAGCCACATCTTGCACAGACTGCGATGCTGGAGCAACACGTACAGTTCTAGCAACAACAACGTGTCAGTCTTGCTGGTGACGCGAAGGTACTCTCTGAATGACGCACCCTTTTCAGACGAAGAGCCGAAGCTGGCGATCGCGTCCATTGCAGCAATTTGCTGCAGCGGGTCGTTGCTCTGAATCTTGTCCTCAATCGTGGCCAGGAAGGCCTTGGACAGCACTGGGTCGCTCCAGCTCCATGACTGCATGTTCAGCTTCGCCGCAGTGGCCGAGACTTCGCCCATGAGTCGAACGGCGTTTCCCCCGACAAATGGATCTACATATAAGACACGTCAGTCATCAGCTACCAGTCAATTACATCAATGGGTGTGGCAGTGTACCTTCCACCATGGACAGCAGAGTCTTCAGAGTACCTATTGCCAAGCGTAGAGGGTGAGTATCAGCCCATGGTTGCTAGTGCAAGCCGTCCCAGTCTCCACACACACCTGAGTCAAAGATGTATTGGATGCCCATGCGGGTTCCGCACAGCTTCGGGATGAGATCAATCACGTTCATCAGGAACAGCGGGTCGTCTGTCTTCAAGCAGGCCAAGATCTACAACGGACCCAGCAAACGTATTGGTCTCCAAGGTATAGGCGAGGCAAAGTACGAAGCTCCTCTACCTCATCGACAGCGCCAATTGAGACGGCGTAGGCCACGCGGTCGTCTTCGTGCTCGCAGATTAGAGCGATCGCTTCTAGAAGCCGCATGTATTCTTCTGAGTTCGGAGCCACTTTGCTACGATGTCCAGTATTGGCGACTAATTAGCCACCAAGATCATATCAAGAGCTCCACGTTGAGCACGCACCCGCTACGCGCAGTGCCCAGAAGTGCATCCAGCACAGGCTTATAGAATGAACTGTCGGGGAACTTGGATAACTACAAGAGCGCACGCAGCACAAGCCTGATAAGAGCCGTTCCAGTACGTCAGCTCCTTTACGCAACAGGGTTATACCGATTGCAGCACGTTGATCGCCTTTGCAGCCACTTCGACATCATCATCGGCGATGACGCCGCACAGCTCCTCCAGCAGCTGCGGATCCGCCTACAATAGTCCACACTGTGTGAGCAGAAGAAAAGCCACATACGCCTCTTGATCTCGTGCGAATCTACCGCATGAGCTGCCTGGTCAAGCGTCGGCTGGCGACCGAGGTGAATTTTGAGCTGGTTGACAGTCAGCACACGGGCCTGCTTCTCGCTGTGGCGCAGACCAGCAATGAGAAACGGAAGCATCTGTGTACACAAGAGACAGTCAACCACAGAGCAGACGGAAGCGCTGACGAGGCAGTCGTCGTCACCTCTGGCTGGAAGAACTCGGCCGTGTTTCCTTCGGCGCCCAGCACGCGATCAATGCAAGAGCACATGGTCTTGACCTGTCCGCCATCCAGTCATGTTTATGGGCACAAGCGTGAGTGCATGCGCATTGCCACACAGACCCTAGATGATGCATGCGCACCCCGTCCTCGTCGTCGGCATCGCTGGCGACCTGCAGACACTGGAAGAGCGCATCCAGCGGCACTTTCTCCATGAACTCCTGCACGCCCGACTGGTCTTTGGCCAGAGGGAACATGGCGCCCGTTGCCGTGGCCGAGTACTTCTCCTGGAAGCGCACTACGTGCGCGAAGAGCTGATCCAGATCCATAGCTTCTTCTCCTCTCTCTTCCTTGAGCTCGGATGACAAACAAAAAGGGTTTTTCAATGAGTGGGGTGTTTGCCCGACTGCGTTTAAACAGAATAACCCATAAATAGGGTTTTAGGATACAAAACCCAGTGTACCAAAGTTAGGTGGTGGGTTATTGGGTCAATGTGAGCTTTCGCATGGTCTCTGACGGAGAACAACATGGTCAAGCTGGTCTGTGCGGTGGTCGGTGTGCCTGGAAGCGCACTGTTGGTGGCCATGGATGGGAGTCTGCCTGTAGCGAAGGCAACAATGTGCTCCATAAAAATATCGATTCAGAGTCGATTGATGCGGTCGCTGTGGTGATGTACTTGGCGAAGAAGGACGACAAGTGGCTGACTGAAGCTCAAGCCGACCCGATCACTCTCAATGAAACGCGACAGCTTGTGAAAGCATGGGCTCCGGATGGCTATTATGGAAAGAACTTCACCGCAAAAAAAGGCGATGTCCACATGGTGGCAGTCGTTCCGGAGCATGCGCTATCACCGGAGGTCAAGATCCCTCGCAAGCGTGACCGAGAGGAGCAATCCATTGCTGATGACACATGCTCAATTCAAACCAAAAGGCTTACCTTGGGTAAAGCCCAGGAGGAAGCAGAACCTACAACGTACTTCACCATGAAAGACTTTCGTCCCATGATACATCTGGCGCAGAAATACAAGCAGATCATGGTGCGCAAGTCGTACGAAGCGATCTGTGCGCCGCACGTGGACAACGCCGAAACGTGTTTCAAGCAGGAGTCGGAAAGGCGCAGACGTGAGCAAAACAGTACTGAACCCAAGCGAGAAGAGCAAGGCTCGTACATGGCTCAATGTCGATCTTAAATTGCTGCGCTCTAAGGAACGCAAACCAGTCGCTCGGGCTCGGTCGAAGGTTTCCAAACATCGTGATCTAGATGACAGCACATTAGCCTGTGAAGACCTGATTGGTGAAAAGAGAGTTCGAAAGGGAACTTGCGAGCTTCAGATCCGCCCGCTCGCTCACTTTGTGCGGCTTGCCTGCTGGGCGATACCCAACAAAAAGCTATAACTTGGTGTGAGTCACACTTGCAGTCACGACCTACAGTTCGTTTGCCTGCACATCGCTGGACTTCCATTTGCTGCGGTTACAGTAATAGACGCATCTCGAATTCCATGCGGATGGACTGCCCAACAACCTGCTTTGAGCCTTGATCGTACTTTCAATCTTCCCAGTGATGAGCCTGTTTTATCCCATAAATCAGCGAGTTGCCAGACCCGATCCAACGAGATACCTCAGCCTCTTTTGTTCCGTAAATGGAGCTAGAGAACGCGCATTCCCGATCGGCATTTACTCGAATCTGTTGGTGAGAAATGCGATCAAGAAAATGAACAAGGTGGCGCTGAGTTCGGTCGAGGCGAACCAGCTGCGGATCTACTTGGCAGACAGAATGGTAAGTGGATGAAACTGACGTGATTTCACTCGAACAAGTGTCCAGCTGTGTGGAAATGGAGGATACGCGTGCGCTTAATCATTGCGAATACTGTGTCAGTTTTGGGACACGTCCATGTGTTCGTAGTCGCGCTAACCCCAGAAGAAGTCGAACTGTGACATCGCATGGTAGAGACTGCCACCCAATAAACCAGTTATTTGATCCTCAAAGATCACAATGATAAAAGCCAGGACCTCAAGAGCGCCACAACAGAACACAAGAAAGATGGGGATAGCTTTGCGACGTATTTAAGGATGAAATGTTTTCCTTGTATGGCGAGGGAATTCAGCGCTGCACTGGAAAGAAAAGCGTATGGTGTGATCGTAGGGGAGTTAATGGGCAAGGCGAAGCAGTGTTTATCAATGAAAACGTCGTGGCGGTGACTGAGAATCCAGGGATTGAGAAGAGCCATTTCTGCCTATATTGCGTCTTCCACAATATTTTTTAGCATCAAGATGTACTGAGGAATTTCCCGCCGTTTGAGCTTGAAATCAACTGTGTCAACACGTATTTTCAGTATCATGCTGGTGGCAAGCAGCTCGTCAGATTGAATGAATTAGAGGTCGATGCGCTTATCGATGTACCTCGTGTGATCCGGCTCATCAAAGCAACGTCCTCGTCGCTTCTCGGCTGGAATGCAGTATCGATCCTCTTCGCATGCCCTGGCCTGGAAGACATGGGCAAATATGAAAGGCGGGTCTCCGTTTCGTGTATTCTATCGGTATGGAACTTGGAAGAATTGCTCATAACCAACTCGATTCTTGATGGTCGCTTCAAGCTCGAGGGAAGCGTTTAGACGATAGATACGACATGGTTGGTGGGAATCCGAATGAATCTTTTTTATGAATATTGGAGAGCGGGAGGAGAGGTTGCGAGGAGCAATCTATTCGTTCTGTGCCGTGGATATCATGAAATATGCATTGGCGAATCGGCCAGTGCTAGA